>SNQJ01S0035618.1:0-50750 GCA_010110895.2 Picea sitchensis | reverse complement strand
GCCAGACTACTTCCCAATACCTACCCTCTCACTACAAACCATTTTTCCTCCACTCTCTCCCATTCACACTCCCTCTGCTGCTCAACTCTCACTACCTGTTCCCTCGACTACTCTCCAGTCACCTGTCACCTCCACTCACATTCTCGATTCATCTCCCGACATGTCATCTGCATCCACCTAGTCCACATCCACTCGTATCATTTCCTATTGGATGCTTGACTCCATGTCTCCCTCCACAAACTTTGGGCCGATGTCCTTTCCAATGAATCTTTTCAGAAGTATAGATGGTAGTTGACGAGTCAAAAGGAGGTGCACTTAACGATCAAGGATCTGTGACAGGCAGAGAGTTATGTCTCGGTCTCAGTTATAGAATGATCCAGAAATTCAGTGAAGAAGCAGGTCAAGTGAAGATCCACCCATGCGACCGATTACCCTCCATAATCATCAAACATCACACAAGCATGCCAGGTCTCGACAGATAATCCCGTTCTATCACTCCTAGTTTTTCTGCCAATTATAGTTCATCCAGTGCATGCATCAGTTCAGTCTCAGAGATAATAGAAATTTTTAGTTGATCATTCCAGAATTCTGTTCGATTAAATAAATGAGTGGTCTTGTGTTTGTGATGATAACTAGTCTCGTTGGTTAATTCTATTGTGGAGTATACATACTATACTCCATGTAAACATCTTAGTTAAGTTAATTATTTTTTTTACGATTAATTATCTAGAGTTAAGTCTGAATCCCAGGTGGACGAGAACCTCTGCAACTCTGTTAAATATGCAGTCTTTGTATGTTTTAGTGGTTGGGAGTTTTTGGAAGGAAAGTAGAAGCAATAGAGGAGTTGGACCTGCTCAGTTAATTGTAAAGTTTTCTACCTAGTGAATATATGTTAATGACAGTTGCGTTCTCTTACTCAAATCCTTATGTGTTGATTCTTATCTTGAATGTAGATTTTTGTGATGTGTGCGATGTACACTTCCTTATTCTTTCAACTATTGTTTTAGTTTATCTTTTGTTGGTTATGCAACCTATTATACAACTATTTTTCTGCTAAAGATTCACGATTTTGCAACCTGTTGAATGATTTTCATCTAGATGTTTGTCTAAGTCTTGAGATATTATTTTAAGTCTTGGTTTTCACACAACAAGTGATTCATTGCATTGCTTGTTGTTATTTTCCGTGTTGGTTTTTCATACCCCCAATTGTCATTTAATACCCATACCATTAGCAAAGGAGAACCTACTTTTATACTTTGTGGCATGTCCTACCAGAGCACCATCTTTAAAAACCTGTCCTTAAGCTTACCAACAAAACCTACTTGTAAGAAATCAATCATTACAAACTTGAGGTGGCCTAGATTTTCCCTTTAGCAATCAAGTGCAGATCTTAGGACCAACATCTTCTGGCGTTGCTTCCGAGGAACATAGTAACGAGATATATTTCCCTAGGATAACGAAATTGATTAGATCTGAACTTTGATGGTGAACAAAGATCAGACACAGACATACTGCCATATTTCACCCGGCGACTCCACTGAGTAGATTTTACAAAAGAAATACTGGCACCCAGAAAATGATTCAACAGATCCAGATATGAACATAGTAAAGCCACCAAGTCTCTTCATAAACCCGAGAAGGACAAAATAGTTTCTGAGCCATAAAGGAAATTAAGGAAATCCACCATAGCTCAAATATATACCTCCCCCCTCAAGGGTAAAGCTACACACAAAGAGTCTACTTCCTTTCATCATCACCAACATCTTGAATTTGCTAGCCCTGAGAATCATAATTTCAAGGAACCTCAGACATCTTCAACTCCTGACCCCACTTTATCACCCAGTCCAACATCCACCCTTGTATCTCCCATAAATATTTAGATTCCTATTATTCAAGCCATGGATGTTAACATGATAGATGTTATAATTGTTGCCAAATATGAACCCCTAGTGCTGCCTATATTCTTATATGCAC
The DNA here is from genome assembly GCA_010110895.2 of Picea sitchensis. Classification (NCBI taxonomy): domain Eukaryota; kingdom Viridiplantae; phylum Streptophyta; class Pinopsida; order Pinales; family Pinaceae; genus Picea; species Picea sitchensis. The sequence continues at coordinate 48,776 of SNQJ01S0035618.1, read as the reverse complement.
TCCCAGCCACAAATTACATGGAATATTTACCAAGATTTAATGTGGAAGGTGAAGTCACTGCGGAGGAACATCTGGTATCCTTCTATAGCTTTGCAGACAACCTCAACATTGACTATGAAGATGTGTGGATGAGGTTGTTTGTGCAGAGCCTGGATGGGGAAGTAAGGAAATGGTTCAGGGGTCTTCCTCCAGCCTCCATTGAAGATATTGAGGCGTTGGATGAAACTTTCATAAAACAACGGGGAGATAAGAGAGATTATCTCTACTACATCACTGAGTTTTGGGCTCTAAAGAGAAAGAATGGAGAGTCTGTTTTAGACTTCACTAAGAGATTCAATAAGATGTATGGTAGAATATCAGACGAGATCAAACCAACTGAATCCTTTGCCAATATCACTTATGCCAATTCATTTGATGCAGAGTTATCCCTTCTGCTAAGGGAGAGAAGATCCACCACACTGTTGTCCATGCAGGAAGCAACCATTGAGGTCGGATCTAATATCTTGGCCTCAGATAGATTAAAGATTAGATATGATAAAGATAAGAATAAACATAGAGAGGATTCCCCCACCTCCTCTAACCTAGCCACATCTGATCCCAATCTTGATGAAATGACCAAAAATTTGAAGGATTTGGCATCTGAAATAGCTAAGCTAAAGTGGGATTCTAAACAACCAAACAGAGCTTTTCAAGGGCCTGGAAATAGAAATCCAAACCAATTTAGAAGGCCTAGTGATGCTCCTCAAATAATACAGAGAGAAAGGAGAAATTTTGATGATCAAAGGGTAGTGCCTCCTTTCCAGAACAATCATATTGAAGAGATGGATGAAAACAACGATGCTGTGGATGATAATGCTATTCTTTTCAATGAAACCAATTACTGTACCAGCCACCTAACACAACAATAATATGAGTTAAAACAATTGTCAAATCAATTTGACAATTGGATAGGGGAAGAGGGAGTTATACAAGGCCAATCCTAGAATAAATATGATTTGAGGACAAGAGCAAGGGCTCCCAAATCCACTACCTCTGATCAAAATAAAAAAGGCCGAGGTTCCTCCCAATCCAAATTGAAGTAAAGGTATGTCATCTAAAACTCAACAACCTCCCTCATATAAACATGCATCCCATGAAATTAAGGAAGCTGATAGGCGACCAACCTCTTTCATCCTGGAACATGAGTTAAGTAAGATCAAGATCCATGTTCCTTTGACATAATTGATGAAGAATGAACCTTTCAAAAAATCCATCATGAAAGTTTTACAGCCAACTCCTTCTATTGTATCTTCTAATGTAATCAGTTTGCAGGATGAAAACCCAACCATTATAGTGAGTCCACACATTGAGGACGGATCTGATGCTTCTCCACCATTTTATATATCTTTAAATGTTCATGACAAGATCTTGCATAACTGTCTTATGGACTCAGGAGCCTCACATAATTTTATTCCCAAAGTTGTTATGGAAGAACTAGGTCCGAAGATCACCAAACCTTACCAGGACTTGTACTCCTTTGATTCTAAGAAAGTAAAATGTCTGGGCTTGATAAAGGATATGGTAGTTTATTTGGAACAATTACCCATAAAGAGTGTAGTGATGGACATTGTTGTGGCTGACATTCCCCTAATTTTGGTATGTTCCTATCCAGAACTTGGGCTAAGAAGGTTGGAGGATCATTGCAAATGGACCTCACTTATGCCACCATCTCTGTGTTTGGAGGAGAACATAGGAGGCTATATAGATAGGCGAGGCTGGCCTACATTGTTAGTGACCATAAAAACCCAAGAAATCACCCAATTTATGTTGTTGAGGATGAGATCAACTCATCTGTTTTTCATTTAAATGATGATGAACCTAAAATATCAGTTAGCCAACACAAATATCGGTCACTGACAGGTCAAAAAAACAAAGTATGGAAGATGTATTTCAATGGCTATTCATCAAAGGAAGGATTTGGTGAAGGTATACTCCTCATTTCCCTTTCAGAAGAGGTAATCACACTCTCTTGTATGTTGGAGTTTGAAACTACTAATAATATAGCTGAATATGAAGCTCTGGTACTGGGATTGAGGGCTAACAAAGACATGGCCATTGACTGTCTAGCAGTTTTTGGTGATTCTCAGTTGATCATCAATCAAGTGAGGAACATATATCAAGCTAAGAAACACAGGCTCAAAAAATATAAAAATGAGGTATGGTATATGATCGATAATTTGTTTCTAGCATTTAACATTTCCTTCATTCCCAGAGAGAATAATCAGAAGGCATATTCTTTGGCCCTAGCTGCCAGCACTTTCAAGCCTCCTATTGGGCCAAATATTAAATATCAAGTGGAGATCAGGCATAGAACAACCATACCGGACAACATAAAGAACTGACAATTCTTCAGTGATGATCTACAACTGTAGATATTTCTACACACCATTGATGAATTCTCCAATATCTCAATTGATCAAAAAAGTCAAGAAGGTGAAAACGAGGAATTAGAAGATCAACAAACATCTCATCTACTGAAGATAGTAGCTGGTCATGATATAGTGGAGCTCAAAACCAATCACATTCCAAGAGGAATAGTGCCATTGGAAAGGTTGCTTGATAGTAATGATGTTTACAAAGGAGCTTCCATGAAGAATCAAGAAGAAGAGATAACATATTGCAATATTGGGACCATCGAGAATCCCAACATCATCAAGCTATCCAAAGCAATAGCTCCAGAAGAAAAGGATAGGTATGTCCGCCTCATAAAGAAATCTGTTGATATTTTTGCATGGTCCTATGATGATTTGAAGACATTTGACACTGACATCATTTAGAAAAATATCCCCCTAAAGGCTAGCTCCAGGCCATTCAGACAGAAGATTCAGAAATTTAATCCCATGTTAATGCCCATAATTGAGAAAGAGATGAAAATAATGCTGGATGCCAACATTATTGTACCATTGAGGTACTCAAACTGGGTGGCCAAATTAGTACCTGTAAGGAAGAAAAATGGGGAGATACACTTGTGTATTGATTTCCAAAATCTCAACAAGTGTTCTCTGAAGGACAATTACCCCCTCCCCAAGATGGATCATATTTTATAGAGGGTGGTAGGTGCACAAATAATTTCCTTGTTAGACGGATACTCTGGTTATAACCAAATAGTAGTATGTGAAGAGGATAAAGAAAAAATAGCATTCACCACCCCATCATGGGGAAAATTCATGTATGACAAGATGCCCTTTGGGATGATGAACATTGGGGCCACTTTGCAGAGGGCCATGGACATAGATTTTGTGGGGGAAAAAAACGAATTTATGGTTATATACTTGGATGACATCACCATTTTCTCCAGGTCTGATGATGAACATTTGCAACATCTAGAGTAGGTTTTCAAGAAATGTAGGAGATATGGAATACCTCTGAATCCTAGGAAGTCTCACTTTGCCATGCCAAAAGGAAAGCTCTTGTGCCACATCATATCAACAGGTGGTATAAAAATTGATCCAAAGAGGGTTTGTGCCATTCAAGAGATTGAGATACCCAGAAATAAAAAAGGTTTTCCAGACTTTTATTGGTAAGATAAACTTCCTCAGACATTTTGTGCCAAGTTTTGTTGAAATTATGAAGCCTATCACTAACATGTTGAAGAAATATGCTGTGATAAAATGGTCACTAGAGGAAAAATCAACCTTCCAAAGGATAAAATAGGCTTTAGTTGAAGCCCTTGTATTAGCCAGCCCTGACTATACCAAATATTTCTTCATCTTCTCCTTTTCCTTTGAGGAGACCATTGCTGTTGTGCTACTATAGAAAAATGAAGAAGGGCATGAACAACCCATAACCTTTTTTAGCAGAGCCCTTCGATATGCTGAGTTGAAGTATGATATATTATAGAAACAAGATTATGCATTGGTCAAATCACTCAAAGCCTTCAGGGTTTATGTGTTATAGTCTAGCATAACAACCTTTGTTTCTAGCAGCAATGTCAAAGAAATTCTGGTCTATCCATACAGTGAGGGAAAAAGAGGGAAGTGGATTGTCAAACTATTGGAGTATGACCTGTGCATAAAACCCACCAAGCTGATTAAGGGACAAGGACTTTCCAAGTTGTTGTCAAAATCACACTGTAAGGTGTTAGAATTTCATCAAATCTTCACCCAATCAGATGCACCCTTTATACAGCCTGGACGAGACAACTTACAGGTATTTGAAAACTACTCCTCTTCACCTTGGTATAAAAACATCATTTATTTTCTGTAGCCTTTTGAATGTCCACCAGATGTGAAGAAGAGAAAGGCTAGGTCTCTCAAGTTCAAGGCTATGAAATTTTGCATTTCAAACCAGAGATTGTATTGGAGGGATCCTATTGGCATCCTATTAAAATGCCTTGATGAAAATGAAGCCAAACATGTCACAATAGAAATGCACAGAGGAGTATGTGAAGGGCACCAACATTGGAAGACCACAAATCTCTAGATCCTAAGGGAAGGGTACTACTGGCCCGCCCTTTTCTCTGATGTATTTGTTATTACCAGGGCCTGCAATGAGAGTCAAATATTTGTAGGAAAACAAAAGTTACTATCACTACCCCTAAAAGCTATCACTGCCAGTTGTCCATTTCAGAAATGGGGGTTAGAATTCATAGGAGAGATAAATCTACCCTCCAGTGGAAAACACAAGTGGATCCTCACTACCAATGACTACTTCACCAAATGGATTGAGGTTGTTCCCACCAGGAATGCCACTGACAAGGTAATCATGAATTTCCTGGAAATTAATATTTTTGCCATATTTGGCTGCCCTAACAAACTTATAATAGACAATGCCCAAGAATTCAAGTCCAAAGCCATGATTGACTTCTGTGGCAGCCATAACATTTACTTGACACATTCCACACCCTATTACCCTCAAGGGAATGGTTTGGCAGAATCATCTTGGGTGTTATCAAGATTATCAAGATTATCAAGAATTTGCCGATTGAAAACAAGAAATCCTGGGACTCTAAACTCAAGTATGTTTTATGGGCTTACATAATCAACACTAAGAAGTCTTTGGGAACCTCACCATTTCAACTTGTTGATGGCATAGATGTTGTTTTTACCACCCATCTTGGTATACCAGTCCTAAAATTATTACAGGAAGAGATTGAGGATCCAAATGACATCCAAAGGAGAATATTCCAGGTTATAGAAGTTCAACAAAAGAGAGAAGCATTGGAGCAGAGGAAAAAATCATATCAAAACAAGATCAAGTCAATCTTTGAACAGAAAAACAAGAAGGATATCTTTCAAAAAGATGACCTGGTATTAAGGTGGGATGCCAGAAGGGATGACAAGTCCAAGCATGGTATATTTGACAACCTATGGTTTGGCCCTTTTAAGGTGGTTGAAGCTCTAGGCAATAATACGTTTATCTTAGAAAATCTAGATCATGCAGAGATCTTTGGAGGCCCAGTAAATGGGCGCTTCTTGAAACACTATTTTTTTTAAGGATGAGGGAAGGTCCCTCTTGTACCATAGATTCTTTCCGTTTATTGTTTCTTTTGATTAGTTAGTTGTGTGTGAATAAATAATCCATATCCCAATAAAGGCACTGGGGTGTAGTTTCCGTTTTTAGTTCAATAAAATGCATGGCTGAGGCACAGTAGCAGATACATAGGGATAGAATACATAAACAAAGGTAAGTAATGGAAGGTAAGAGAAATTTTTTAATCCTAAGGCACTGATCTACAATTCTCAGCACCTCGCAGGGACGAGCTATCCCCAGTTGGAGCCAATGTTGTAACCTAGGTCTGCACCCCTTCCCTTTTCCCTCCTTTTCCCTATACATCCATACATTCTGAGATTATGGTTTCTTTCTTAGCTCATTCCCCATTGATTAATCATTCAACTCCATGGCCCCTGCTCTTGTTTTCTTATTTTGGCACCATCTATTTGCCTTCTTGGAAGAGGATCACATGTCTGGTTTGAGTTTCAAATGCATGTCATCATTTTTCCACTAATGGAGATATGCAGGTCCACCAAGTTTGTTTCTATTGAGGATCTAGATTTGAATTAGAACGGGCCATGTCAAATTCAAAATACATGCAGATGGATGGGCTGACTCGATGGATGGTGAAGATGTGACATTGATGTAAGATAGATGGTTCCCATGGAATCCGGGGTTACAACACGTGAAATATGTGACGTTTTGTCCTGAGGCTCCTAAGTCCCACGCTAATCTCCATCCGTGACAACCCATCTCCCCAAATCAACGATCCTCACACCTTTTCATACCCCCTCGACCTTTCTACCTTTAACGGTGGGGGGGTCCAGAAAACAGGTTTCCCCATGCTCGGGCCCACCTAATGTGGTGCCCCCTCATGATTTCAGACCTCCCCCTCTCTAATCCTCTTAACACCTACCGCCCCCATCTCTAATCCTACCAGACTACTTCCTGATACCACCCCTGTCACCGTGCGCCATCCATCCTCCACCCACTCTCATTCACACTCCCTCTACCGCTCTCGCCACCTGTTCCCCCGACTACTCTCTAGTTACCTGCCACCTCCACTCACATTCTCGATTCATCTCCCGACACATCATCTGCATCCACCTAGTCCACATCCACTCATATCATCTCCTATTGGACGCTTGACTCCACGTCTCCCTCCACAAACTTTGGGCGATGACATTTCCAACGAAGCTTTTCAAAAGTACAAATGGCAGCTGACGAGTCGAAAATAAGTGCACTTAATGACCAAGGCTCTTCTATAGGTAGAGAGTTATGTCTTGGTCTCAGTTACAAAATGATCCAAAAATTCAATGAAGAAGCAGATCAAGTGAAGATCCACCCATGCAGCTAGTTACCCTCCATAATCATCAAACATCACGCAGGAATGCCAGGATTCGACACAGAATCCTATTATGTCACTCCTAGTTTTTATGCCAATTACAGTTCATCCATTGCATGCATCAGTTCAGTATCAGAGACAATAATAGTTTTTAGTTGATCTTTCCAGTATTCTGTTCGATTAAATAAATGAGTGGTATTTTGTGTGTGATAAGAACCACTCTCATTGGTTAAGTCCAGTGTGGAGTATACATATTTTACTCCATGCAAATGTTTTATTTAAGTTAATGATTTGTTTTATGATTAATTATCTAGAGTTAAGTCTCAATCCCAAGTGGACGAGAACCTATGCAACTCTGTTAAATATGCAATATTTGTATGTTTTAGTGGTTGGGAGTTTTTGGAAGGAAAGTAGAAGCAACAGAGGAATTGGATCTGCTCAGTTAATTGTAAAGTTTTCTACCTAGTGAATATATGTTAATGACAATTGCGTTCTCTTACTCAAATACTTATGTGTTGATTCTTATATTGAATGTAGATTTTTGTGATGTGTGCGATGTACATTTCCTTATTCTTTCATCTATTGTTTTAGTTTATCTTTTTCTGGTTATGCAACCTATTATACAACTATTGTTCTGTGAAAGATTCACTATTTTGCAACCTGTTGAAGGATTTGCATCTAGATGTTTGTCTAAGTCTTGAGATATTATTTTAAGTCTTAGTTTTCACACAACAAGTGATTCATTGTATTTCTTTTTGTTATTGTCTGTGTTGGTTTTTTATACCCCCAATTGTCATTTAATACCCATACAATTAGAAAAGAAGAACTTACTTTTATATTGTGTGCCCTTTCCTATGAGAGCACCATCTTTAAAAACCCATCCTTAAGCTTACCAACAAAACCTACTTGTAATAAATCTATCATTACAAACTTGAGGTGGCCTAGCTTTTCACTTTAGCATTCAAGTGCAGACCTTAGGACCAACACTACCCATGTACAATGCCATTGTCAACTAGGTTATGGTTCAACCACACACCCACGGTTATGGGTCAACCACACAAAACCATTCTCTTCATTGGGTATTTTCACATTGTAATCATAATGGTATGATAATGGGGTTTCTCTTTTTAGCATGTCTGAAATGATGGGGACCATGATTTTCTAAGGGGGGAGGAATGATCCGAATTTTAAGGGGGTATATGGTTTAAACTTGGATGCAAAAGTCATAAATCTATAAAACTAATGGATTGTCAATGTGGATCAAGGACATTCCCACATCCTCATTAATTAATTGGGATAATATGTTGTCCATATGGGTCAAAGAGAGTCCCACCTCTCCATTATTGTATTGGGTTTTCTTTTCCACTAAGTTGGGTAATTATATCTATTATTATAATAATAGAGACTCATTTAATGAGCTATTTACATTATTGGATTGGGTTTTATTTTCCACTACTTAGTTAGTTGGGTAGTTAGATCTATTATACTAATAATAGAGACTCATTTAATGAGCTCTTTTTGTCTTTGTCCAATGGACCATTTTGTAATGCTATATAAAGGTTTAGCAAGCCTTCTCATAATATCAAGTTACTCATTTTTGCTTCTCTCATATTTTCTATTGTTCATTGTGAGATTAATTAGCTTTGAGTGATTTAATAGTAATAGGTTTTAGAGGTGAGGCTCATCTTTGAGCCTCACCTCCCAAGTACTTCATTTACATGTTTTTTTCCATGCTTCTTTTCATGCAATATTGGAAATTCTAAGCTCCTCCTCTCTTGTCATTCAAGCCATCCAGATCTCATCCCCTAAGATCCAGATCACTATGTTATGTAAAAAATATTCATCCATATTTTTCTCTTCTTATCCTACAAATGAGGTTTGTCACCTCACAACAAATGCTCATTGATGCTCAATAGCTTGAGGACAATCTCAAATCCTGTGGAAATTTTTTAGATCAAGTTAAGGATGGGGAGTGGAATGTAGACATATATGACAATGAACATGAACAAGAAGGATGCCATGAGAAGGAGTTGGCAGAGCATCCTGTTGAGGAGCAATATGTTGTCTCTAATTTTTTTAATTATGATCTTCAGGAAGCCTTTTGTTTACCTGTATATGATGAGTACAATAACTATGATGAGGATGATTTCCAAAAAACATCAGAAATATCCTTTCATCAAGAAAATGATTCTTTTCGGTAGTCTTATGAAAGCATTCACCCCATTTATGGAAGTTATGACCTCGATCATAGGGAAAATTGTGACTTAGTTGGAGGTAATTCATTGACCTTATGATTTTATTTATTTAAGCTTTTTAAAGAAAAAATGAAGTTGCTTATAGAGCAGAGAGAGTTGAGCTACAAAATCACACAAGTTTTTTGGAACATAATGATAACATTATAAGTCAACAAAAACCTTTCCATGTTTTTAGTGATCCTATGGTTCTCTATATGGAGAATTTTATTGAGGTTGAAATGCATGATAAGGAAAATAATCACAGTGTTGCCATTTTTTCTGAGAATGATCTTTCATTTGAAAACATAGAACAAGAAATATCAACATTTGAAGAAAATGATACAGTGAAGAAAAAATCTTGTATGTTACTATATACGCGTGAACAAGAAGGAACTATAGACACGAGCTATCCTTTCCTTTTTATCGATCAAAAAGTGGTTTTCACACATATTCTTCAAGATTGTTTTTCATTTCTATTGGAAACATCAGAGAAAGAGACATTTATGAGTTACCTAGAATCAATCAGCGGAATTGGTTCTTCAAAGTGGATGAGTTTTCAGATTGGATTTCATTTTCAATTTGAATTTCCATTAACCAGGGTTATGCAAGGAATTCAATCAGTAGACAAGGTCCTTGCATGGCTGCACTAGATTTTTTATTTCACCTGATCAAGCATCTCAAAGATTAGGTTAGAAGTAGGGGAATAAGCTAATCATATGCACATTTTTTGTTTCTTGGTTTGCAGTAGATCAACAATAAGACTATGTAGCCCAATGGATAAGTCACTGTAACTGAAATTTTCTTGGAAGCTCACATGGAGCATGCCATTCCCTGTGGAGCCAATGTTAGCACATGAAATGTTTAGGAGTAAAAAATTCTGACCTTAGTCCATGTAAGAGTCTTGGTGTCATGATAGTGTTCATCATCATGAAAGAAATAGGGGTCAAGATTGGTATCCTAAAACCTGGCCATTTTCAATTTTTTTTATACCAAAGGAGAAATTAACAGTTTCCTCTTGCAACAATAACCTTATCCACTATACTATTGTGCGCTGCAAACTATGCATTGCAGACTGTGCGTTGCGAACTCTCTATTTTCTGATAAATCAAACCCTTTTCTGTTGAGATTCGTCTAGGGCCAAGGTTTTAACTAGTAAACTCATATATTTCTCCCCAGACATGGAAAATATTGCAAGTCTTTCACAAAATCTAGTTCAATTCGTGCTACAAACTGGCGCTGCGAACTTAACTTGGTGTTGCAAACCCTTTGTTTTACACATAGTTGCTTCAATTCTGCCTGTCCGCAGCCTCATCCAAGTTGGATTTTTGTTCTTATTTCCTCACCTCCTACTTGTAGCCCATTCATCCTCCAACTGTTGTTGTGCATACAATTAAAACTTAAGTGATGATTTTGGGTCTTGAGCTAAATTTAACATCTTCATATGATTTCTCCAAGGTTAGTTCATGTTTCAAGAGGTTTGCAGCAAGATATGGAAGGTTTTTCCCAACTTCTTATGAAATTTTTTAAAGTTTGGAATCATTTTGGAGGTAAAAAAATACCTATAGGCAATTTATCAGTGCGTTCTGTTAAAGGCGTCGCGAACTGGTATTTTGGGACAATTTGCAGCAAATTTGTATACAATAGAGTCATTTTTTCATCATAAATTTTAAATGACGATCTGGGTTCTTATGAAATATTTTGCAGAGATGAATCATAATATCAAGGAATTTTTGACCAAAAATAAGCCTAACCCAGTTCGTCATTTGGGAGAACAGTTGAAATCATCACCTACAAGAAAGTTTGTAGCGCATGTTGTCAAAGGTGCTTCAAACTCTAATGGCTTGATAAATCCGAGCTGTAGGAGGGATGCCACCTGTTTGAGGGGGTTCAAATGGTTTCCTAGGAGGTATTTGGACATGAGGGACATGTTTTCTATCACTAGATCAAGCAACATGATCTGTTTAAAAAATCATTTACCACAATAGACAAGATCCAAAAAAATAGGAGTTCGGTGGATTTTTTGTTTCACCTTGTTGTAACAGCTCCTAGAGAAAAGGGAATCCAATGAAACCACTTGGGACTCGACCTATTTAGAGTAGAAAGGATTGATAAAATATATATAGCATTGGTTTTTTTGAGGAAAGGGTTGGATTCATGATTCAAGAGAGGAGAGAGTTGGAGGAGCAGTTTAGCTTCTTATTTGTAAGCCCGAGGGCCTATTTGTAATCAACATTTATGCCATTAAATATTCATGAGATTTTTTTATCATATTGTATTCTTTGTTTTCCATTTCGCTTGTAATCCTCTTGCTTGAATATATTACCGGTTTTGAGGATCATAGATTCCATTGGTTGATGGATTCATGAACAACGAAGGATCTGTTGTAGCTTACCCATTAATCATTATTTATTATTTGAGAAATATTTAATTTGTTTGTAGAAAGGATCTCTCTACAATGGATGTTCTTCCTTTTGTCATATTCTTCATTCTTATAACCATAATTATATAAAATTTTGATCTGGTATACAATTTAAATGCCTTTGATCTGTAGGATGTTATGACTCCATGCCCAATGGAATTCCTCTGCAGACAATTTTCTTCCCTTTCCCTTTCTTACTTAGTCTCGCTGATCCACTGAAGTATAAACCTGTTTTAACCATTCATATTCTGATGGGTACTAGGCTTACACCTACGATACTCTAGGTGTGACTTCTAGTGCTAACAATGCACATAACTTGAGCAGAATAAATTCGTGACACAAGTGGTACATGAATTTGATAGCATAATCTGTTAGAACCAAAGAATTGATAAACTAAACGACATTATACTATTACTGTACTCATCCTGAAAAACCATGATAGCTGTAAAATGAAAACATTAATTTAGAAGTAATTTGTCAACTGATATTCATAGGCTACAAATAGAGAGATGCATAAACATAGAAATCTCATTCACACATATCAATACCATAATCTTCCAATTTAGAATGTCTCTTGGATTCAAGTTAACTTGCAGCAAAAATATTGTCTTTCTAGCTTCAAAAACCAAAATCCCTTTCAAATGGACATTGCTCCCTTTATGTAGTGAGGGGACAATCTATACAATCATTTTTCTTGGTAATTATAGAAATTTGATTCGTTTCACAAAAACGACTCTTCATTTTCCAGAAAATATTACAATATCAAAAGAAAACAACATCTGGAAAGAAATGAGAAATTTTGCGATCATGACATGGTCTACTCCTACTGTTGGTCTTGGTGTTTCTTCAAAGTGGAGTAATCGGTAAAAATGATCTCAATATCTCTAAGAATTATTCTCCGTTACAGACTTTTGTGGCCACTTCTTGATGTAACCACTTAGACGTGGAATTTACAAAGGATTGAATCTTATGGGTGAGCCGGGTAGAAAACAACAAGTGTTCTTCAATTGTTTTTTCATAAAAAAACATCAAATCCTGAATTCTTGTATGAGTGGACTTCTTTAAATCTTCCACCTCAACTGCCCTGGTGCTGACAAAAGTTGTTTCATATCAATATTGCAATGGTTGTTTCATTTCCTCTCCAATGATATCATTAGCATTTCCCATAGTTGTGCACATGTGTCAGCAACCACCCCTTAGGTGGAACAAACACTCATGAAGAGAGGTTTGATAGTGTCAAACAACATTCGGTACCTGAGTATTTCTCTTTTTTTGTAAACTAGCAGAGAGGTAGGTGTAGGTTGTAGCCTGTCTTGCCAATTTACCATCTCCTCAAACTCCTCACTAGCTTCCTGATACCTTCCTTGAGTCTCAATCAGAGTATTCTGCAAATTTAATTGTTCTTTCCACTCTAATTGTATGTCGATCAATAGAAGAAGGATTTCGTTCTTTACCTTAGCTAGATCTTCGCTGAAAGCCAACGCTTGTGCTTTTATGGATTCCAAGGTACTTATCGAGGCACTAGTCATTTTTAGAGCGGTGATAAGTTTATGTTTTTATACTTCCAACTCATCCATGTGGGTTTCCTGTAGGATTTGCATCCTCTTTTCAAAATCTTCATTCAAGTGGTCTCTTTGTGCTTGTAGGGAACCATTGATCTTACCTCAGTTTAGAATTTCAGTTGTGCTAACAACTTCCTGGAAATCTATGTTTAATTTGTCTTCTACGTCTTTCAACTTTGTTTCCAACTCTATTACTTGGGTCCTAGCAATGTTCAGGGAATTAGTTACCTCCAGAACAGAGGATGCATTTAATACTGCAAATGTGTTAAGCATTGAAGCCGCTTCAATTGTGTTCTCTTTAGGATCAGGGTCAACCATCCATTCCAAAATCCTTCCTGCATGTGAATTTAACTTGGAGTCTTCTCCTCTTTTTCTTTTCATTGATCTCTTCTTGATACTTCTAGTTGTATTGCCAAAATAGTAGTCTCCAATGGTGACTTCATATCCTTCGAAATTGAGATCTTGAGAAGAGAGTAAGGAATCCTTTGGTATGGAGCTTATGGGGGCATACTCCTGAAGAGGTATATTAATAATTCCTAGGGTGGGTTTCGATGGAATACCTGGGGTTTGGTTTAAATTCTTCTTTAAAAACTCATATGCTTTTCTCTTTGATTCAACCTCATTGGCCAATTGCTTCGCCTCTGCTTCTTCAACCAATTTCATAGCTTGTGATTCATTAGATATCCTCTTGGCTTCCTCATCCTCTATTGAATTTTTAAATTCTTCTTCTTTATTCTTCTACAAAGCCGCCTCATGTGTTTCACGCTCATGTTCCAACCTGATATTTTCCTCAGTCTTCCATCTTTGATAATATTGCTCCGCTTGGAGCCTTTTCTGCTCAAGGTGATTTTTTGTTTGGGACTTTCTCTTATTCTTTGGTGTTTCCGGTATCTTTCTCTTGTTAACACAACTTATGGAATTGATCTAAAGTTTCGATATTGAATTATTCTCGTTCGAGATCAAGCTCTCTCTTTTCTGCATCATGGGTCAACTGGTGAAAGACTTCATCATACGAGAGTACTCCTTTAAATTTATCCTCTTCAAAATCAACAACGTGAATATTTGGATGAGTCAGATGGACATACCTGACATGAATGATAGCCAACTTATTAGGATGATGGTCATTAGTCTCATCCGAGCACATGATTAACTCCTGTAAGGTCTCAGTTTCCTTCCTTGCATGTTGAGCGTTGGATATGGAATAACTTCCAATGTGGAGAGGGAATATTGGCCACAGTCTTTTACTGTTGGTTTGCAACAATGTGGTGAATCCAAACCCCATTTTTTGGTATGTTGTTTCCCTCATTAGTAGTCGGTCCAAGATGAAATAAGGAAAGAGATGTGAGGTGCTCGTGGTATCGTAAACTCTTATGAATGAATAATACTTGTAGAAAAACCAATCAACCACCCCTTTCATCCCATTTATAACCTCAAAGGATATCCTGTGTTTGGGGAAGCTAAAAAGGATGGAGTGTAGAGGGGCGAGGAATAAATTACAAATCTCATAAAAAAACTGTTTGAAATTTATGCTCCATAATTGGGAGTAATAGACATGAATGGGGGGATGGATTCGGTCCCAATTCCATCCCAGCTCTTGAATGTGTACTGAGGAACAACTAGCGTCGATCATATAAGAAAACATATAAATACATGGATTCTTCATACCTGGGAGATTCTTTGCATGCAAACATACATTAAAGGCTAGGATATCCTACCAGTTGAAGATTTGTCCCATTCTCACGACGGTGTGTGCCAAAGGTAACCAATCAATTTGAAAGTGTGTACTTTTTTCTTCCCCATATAAATGGCAGAGTATGGCTACCAACATCTTGTAAGGAGTTTTAACCCTATGGGTGGGGACCAATTTCTAACCTTGCTTAACAGTTTCATTCTCTCCCACCCACCAATGTTTCATTTGTTTTGTCAGTCCTTTGTTGGCCTGGGAGAATCCTTTTAGGAAAGGTTCATTCAACAAGAAAGTAGAAGCATGAAGGTAATATTTGATGCTAATATCCTCTAGTCTGAGGGAAGCTACTTGCGCCCCCTGCTTGCTTATGATGTTTTCCGTGGAAGAGTAAAATTAACTGAGACACCAATGTGCTTCCTTGTTGTATGGGAATAGATGAGGCTTGACAACTACTCGATGAATACCACTTTTTAAGATATTCTGATACACCTCTAAAACTTCACCGTGTTGATGAAAATATGCAGAGTCGAATATTCTGTAGATATCTTCAAATCCAGGGTAATGATCCTCGCCAGTATGAGGAAGTGTGTCAGTCACCAGATTTTCGACTAGACGAAATGATGATTCGGGGCCTGCGACACCCTGGAAGTACACCGAGCTCCTAGATATTTTGGATTTCTGGCTCACCATGATGAATGACCAAATTAATCTGCAATAACACGTTAAAAGGAATATCAACTTATCTTAAGAATAACACATTAGATGGAATGATGAAAAACTAGTAAAGAAATAGAAAACAAAGGTTACTAATAAACAAGTAGTTGCAGGTAATAGAGAAATTTGTCTCAGTAAGCAAGGGAGTCTAGGTGAAAATCAAACTTCATGAACTGAGTTTCGAAAACTTACGGTGTAAGTTGTGTCCTGAAAGGGTGTTTTTATAAATCATAATGCACATCCAACTAGAACAAGTATGTCATAACTCAGGTGTGTACGAGAATATTGCTAAATCCAATCTTAAATTCTCATGTTAATGCACATCATTTCCATAATTAAAGCTTATTAAATAGGGTAGGTGCACTGATTAAAACATTGGGGGAAGTGTTAATCCAAATCCTCGAATAAGACCATTATCGGGGTTGATCTTTCAGAGTATGAAAGATTGTGGTTTTTTCGAACTCCGAAGGGAAAGGTATCGAAGGTATATTCCCTTGCATGTGGACTAATGGGTAGGCCTGGTGTGTCAATCAATAAATAGTGATACAGAAAGAGGTGGGACCCGTCAGGGTGTTGGCATCGGGGTGAATTAGGATGAGGGTGAAACTATAACCCGAGGGGAAGGTACCAACAATATATTCATTGTTTTTGTTTTTTAGAAAGGCACGCTAAACTATGTGATTTATAGGATTTCAGGACTTGGCTGTCATAGGTTTGAAGGATATGGAAAATTTTGAGCTCTGACGACAACAATATTGAAGAATATTCTTTCGGCTTAAGAGAAAGTGCAGGACACGCACGAGAAGGGTCAAGAGGCCATCAGAGTTTTCTTTTCAGAATGTGATAGGATAATGCATAAAATGTATCCCAACAAGGATGGTATCGATTGTAAGATTCCTTCGATGCCTTAGAAACAATTTTATGTCCTGAAAGAAGTAAAAAAAAATCATTGGAGAATTGACAAAACAAGCAATCAACAGGCCAATCTTGGGAAGCCACTTGGGGGGTGGCCATTTGACAGGTCATCACGAACTTTGGGGCTCTGTGAGAGAAAAATAGTAAGAGATGAAGTGATTGGAGTTTGAAGATCATACTCTAAAATAACGCGTTAGAAAAGGACTCTGATGAACACGATTCCGAAACAAATTTGAGTTGAGCTTGGGTTGCCTTAGAGAAGTAAGGATGTAGGTATTGTAACGTAGAAGATAGGTTAGAGAAGTAAGGATGTAGGTATTGTAAACGTAGAAGATAGGTGCAAAAGAAAGATATATATATATATATATATATATATATATATATATATATATATATATATATATATATATATATATATATATATATATATTGGGGGGCCCCATCAAATTTAGGAAATATGGGGGTTGTTGTGAAATGACTGAAAACAAATGGTGAATTACTGGAGCGAACCAGTTATCTCTGAATTCCAAAAAGAGAAAGCGTATTCAATTATATAGAAGCAATATTTACCTTTTCTAAAATCCCATTCAACATTCAACTTAAGGATCCCACATTCAATGGTATTTATGAAATCCTTAAAGAAGAACCTGTCATCAATGATCTTCCACATAATTCGAGTGATCATTTTTTGGGGAAAATTTATAAATCCATAGTGAAGTTGTGAGAGTGACACCACAATAGAAAATTAGGTTGAATGTTGTAGACCAAAGTATTTTCTTTACCTCTCTTTCCTAGAATTGCTTCGCTACCAACGAGTGTCCATATCCTTGATGAAGATACCTCGATATCATACAAGCATG
This sequence comes from Picea sitchensis, assembly GCA_010110895.2. NCBI lineage: Eukaryota > Viridiplantae > Streptophyta > Pinopsida > Pinales > Pinaceae > Picea > Picea sitchensis. Next base: position 31,568 of record SNQJ01S0035618.1, on the reverse strand, counting down.
GCCCCACTGCTAGTGAGCGTCCATAGCCTCGACAAGTTTACTTGTACTTCCCGTGCATTTCAATAACGTTTTCAACTTCCTTATGATTATTCTTATGACTCCACCTTTTAGATATAGAATTTAGATATTGCGACTGTAATATAGGTGGCGGTAAATAGGAAGTAGGGTGATACGAGAGTCATTTTGATTTGCTAGTTTCGTTCGACAAATTTTCTTTAGTGGGTCTACAAACACGAAATACTGATGCATTTTAAAATTGGGAAGTAATGGGAAGAGACACTGGATTTATGTGGAAGATACTGAATTCATGATATTTCAGGAAACTTGAAAAGGAACATCACCGAGACCTGAGAGTGGTCACATAAGAGTGAATAATAGATGGAACTCATAGAAAGGTACAAAATTTAAGGGTCTGGATCTTTTCTTTTGGTACAAATGAACAAGTTCCTCTTTTTTTTGTTACCATTTGTTAATGGGGAAAAAACTGGGTGTCTGATGTGAAAGAACGACTGTCCCAGAGTAGCAGCCAATGGTAGGGTGGTTATTGTAAACTAGAAAAGCGAAGAAAAAGGAAGGAGTAACATCAACCAATGGTCAGATTATTGAAAATAACAACTAAAACTAAAAACTACAACTGGAAAACTACTATGTACATGGCTACATCACCATAGGTGATCAGGAGAAGTATTTCTTCAATATTTGTCCATTGACAAGTAGTTCTTCCTCATCTCCCTGTAGTGTTTTGAGCCTGAAAGTCCCAGGGCCTATTTTGTGGTGTATCAGATAGTATCCTATCCATAGTTTATGGAATTTGGTGTGTTTTTCTTTAAGTTCATTAGTTTTGTCCCACTTGAGAACAAGATGTCCTTCTTTGAAATCTTTATTTCCTACATTTGATTTATCGAACCACCTTTTAACCATTTCTTGGTGTTGGGTCAAGTTCAACTTAGATTTTCCCTTTCTTCTTCAAGTTTTAACAACATGTTTAATCTTTCTTGCATTATCAAACATGCTTCGTCCTAAATGGATTGGGCCAATTGTAAAGCAGGTAAGAAAGTATGGGTTGTTACTGTGGCTTCTTGTCTGTAAACTAAGAAAAAGGGGGAGTTACCAATGGATGACTTGGGGGTTATTCTATCACCCCGAATAACATTTTTAAGAGTAAGGTGCCAATTTATTTGGTTATCATTGAAAGTCTTCTTGAGGATTTTATTGAGGTTCTTATTAATGGATTCTGCTAGACCGTTTCCCTATGGATAGTAATTCACTGAGTACTTAACCTTGATATTTTTTTTGAGGGAGAATTCAGTTATATTAAGAGAATAAAAATACTTGGAATTATCAAAAACTAAAAATTACGGAATTCCAAACTTGGTAATGATGTGAATTCAAGGAACAAAATCACTTGATTTTCATTGATGGTTTTCAAAGGGATCACTTCACTCCATCTGGTGAAATAATTAGTGGCCATTAAGATGTATTTATGCAACTAGGATGATTTGGATTGATCTCCCCGATAACGTCCAACCCCCACTGCTGGAAGGGGTGCTCAATGATCATAGGCTGTACGGGGAAATCAACTTTCTTTTCTCTCCCGACTGAGGTTTGGCACTATTGGCATTTCCTAACATATGCATGAGCATATTTAAATATGGAAGACCAATAGTATCCTTATTTGAGGATTTTGTGTGCAATAATATCCCCACCGTAATGTCCTCCCGTGGGCCCATCATGGAGCTCGAATAGGACTTTCTCAACATCCCTTTTCTCTAGGCACCTAAGGAAAAAACCATCATAATTTTTTTTTGCATAGAATTCCCTGTATCAACTGATATTGGGTGGATTTTAGCCGTAGATCCATTTTCTTCTTAGGGTCAAGATAATGTGGAGCTGATCCATGAGTCAAGTAATACTTCATTTCGTAAAAATAGGGATCTGAACTGACTGGGATGTAGAATACTTCCTTTTAAAATAGCTCTAAGTCTTGATAGAGAGCATCTTCATGAGATTCAACACAAGGGAATTATGCAGCTAATTTGCATAACCCTTGTCCTTTAACGATCTTTGCAGGTTTTATCTCTAGGTCATATTCTTGTAGAGCTGTAATCCAATGTGCTCTCTTTTCTTCCAGATCCTTTTGTACCAGGCGGTTCCTAACAACTGGGTAAGGAACAATAACCTTAGTTTTAGATTTGAGTAAGAATGGTCGAAAGTGTTTGAAAGATTTGAACAATGCATATTCCTATTTATCAACTTCAGGATAATTCAACTCAACTCCTTATAGGCCTGAACTCATAAAATCCACATGAAACTCATTTCCTTCTGAGTTATTCTATGTTAAGACCGTCGCAAAAACAGTATGGGAGGAAAATATGTAGAGGATGAAATCTCGATCAAAATATGGACTCAACGGTGCCAATGCTTGATTAATATATTCTTTGATTTTTTCGAAAGCCTCCTTTTCTTTAGATCCCCAACTAAATTGAGCCTTCTTCTTTATCATATCTTGTAGGGTTTTTACCATCTCAACAAAAATGGGCATGAATCGTCTGAATTTTTTTATCTTTCCGAGGAATGAATCCATATATTTTTTTTTGTGAGGGGGAGGGATCTTAGCGATCTCTTCGGTCCTATTGGGTTCAATTCACATACCATGTTTGGAGACGATGAAACCCATAATTTTTCCTTCATCCATGACAAAAATGGATTTCTCGGGGTTCAGAGATATGCCGTATTTCCTGCATCAATTAAATACCTTATTCAAGTGAGATATATGATCCTCTTTATTCTTTGAGAAGATGGTCACGCCATATAGGTACAGTACCACACATTCTCCTAGGATACCTCTAAAGGAAATTTCCATGGCTCATTGAAACGTGGCTCCAACGTTTATCAATTCAAAAGGCATATTTCTATAGGAATATGTTCCCCATTTGGTTTTGAAAGTTGTTTTAAGATGGTCTTCACGAGCTACTAGGAATTTGTTATATACTGAGAATCCATCTAGCAGGGAGAGCCTTTCTGATCTGACACATAATGGAGAATTTTTTCCATGGGAGGTACATGGTAGTTATCTTTTTCTAAGGCTCTATTTACATTTTTGAAATCAACACAGAGTTGCATATCTCCATTCTTTTTTCTTATCGACACTATGTTTGATATCCACTGAGTATTCCTTTCTGAAAAAATGATTCTATCTGCCAACAACTTATTTAGCTTTGCTTTAACCTGAGGTTCAAGAATGGGGTGCATCTTCCTCAGCTTCTACTGGAAAGGTTTGGTTTGAGATGTCATGGGAATGGCATGTTGTATAATATTTGTATCATATGTCTTGAGGTCTTCATACGTCCATGTGAAAATGTCCTTATATTCTTTGAATAACTTGATGTATGCCTTCCTTTCTTCAAGAGAACAATTTTTCCTAGGTTGATGTTCTTAGGTGAAAAATCTGATCCCAATTTTACTGTTTTAAACTGTAGGTATGAGCTAATGGTATAGCAGTTTGTGAACTTATTGAGTTTGTCTTAAAGGTCGTAGAGTTTTTCTAACCTAGCCACACTCCTGGGAATATTGTTGGATGGGCCTGCTACTTTTGTTGCTTCAATATCATCCTTATTATCAATATTCATTAGCATGTCATGTTGGCCTTCATCTATGATAGAATCCTTGAAGGTATATTTGAGGTGTAGAAAATTGATGAGTTGTTGGTGATCATCAAAGACCCTCCAAATTACGATATTGTTTGGAATTGATGGCCTGTATGAAATTTCAATAGAGAAGGAGTCATGCATCAATCTGTCTGAGGGTACTAATCTAGATGCCACATTTGCCAACAAATCGATGTCAAATTTAACGACCGGGGAATGATGTTATTATTGAAAGAAATGGAAGATTTAATTATCTCCCAAACCTCAGACTGATAAATTTTTAAGTGACTTGAAAGGAAATGAATAGTGTTTCGTACCTATCTGATGATGATTTTAGAGTCACCAAATACCTTGATTTTTTCTACTTTCAAGTCAACTGTCTTCCTAAGTTACTATACAAGGGCCTCGTATTTGGCAGTGTTGTTGGTGTAAGAAAATTCCATTCTTCATGCAATTAACATTTAAGTACCTTTTGGGTCTTTTAGTATACAACCCGTTCCTGTACCTTCTAAATATTTTTATCCATCAAATAATAACGTCCACATATTAGGATCACCTTTTTTTATTTCAACTGGTATTTTTGAATTTTCAGATTTTTTGGTTTTCAAAAGGTTAGTAGAGTCAGTGAATTTTCCTAACTTATCTCTAAAAACTACATTAGTCTGTACATTTGAGGGATTAGTGGTTTGATTAACTATATCGCAACTAGACTCAATAATCTGGGTGCAATGAAGGATTTCATATTTAGCGTAAGATTCCACGAGAGTTGATGATTTGGCTATGAAGTTCCCAAAAAAATTCTCAAATAAATAATTTCCAAGAACGAAAATGGTTGAACATCACCGACTCATTCAGATCGTTCAAATAAGTAAATATATGTTTCATGTACCTTTCTCTATCGATCCTAATTTAGTTCATTTTACCATTGAAAGGGAGCCATAGATGGGACCAGTCGGTAGTAAAGTAACCATTCAACATGGATGAATAATCTCGTCTTAAGAGAATGCCATAGTTATCAAGAATGTCCACTACTATTATATCTATGGTTTGATGAAATTTCGGGTTAGCAGACATCCTAATAAAAAAAAAATTCAATTCTCCGACCACCTTAACTTTAGTTATGTCTAACTGGATAATCTGAATGTTAGACGGTTCGAGTTTGATGTTAATATTCTCATAGATTTTAAGGGGCATGACATTAGATCAAGCTCCTAAGTCCACCATGCAATTATGAACATTTTTATTGAAGACTTCAAAAGTGATGATAAAAGGATGAGCATTGGACTTGGATCTTTGATCTGTTAAGGATGCATTAGTCGCAACCTGAATTTTTCATGGAGTACTGTTATTAGGAGAAGTTACCTTTGTGATTACCCTTTTGGTTCCCAATTTTGATTCACGAAAGCTAGGGAAAGTTTTACCTTGCAATGTTCTGATGAAATTCTCTTGGATTTGTGGAATCTTCATGAGTTCAAATAAAGAAATGTTGGCGTTTTTTTTCTTTAGATCTTCTAAAAATTCATATTCCAATTTGGCCAAGGGTGTAGGAGAAGTGTTTGATTTCTTTGTTTGATCTATTGTTTTGGGATTGGAGGAAGTATTCTTAGACGAATTAGGGGTAGTCTTGGTTGAAAGAGAAGGTTTTTATGGAGTAGTGGTAGTGGGAGAAACATGATTAGGAGTATCGGGGGTGTTATCGGGAATATTCTCACTGAAACTCCTGGTGGTTATGATGTTTTGTGAGATGTGTACTTCTTCAACTTCTTCTTCATATTCTCCAAAAGATATGTCCCAAAAACAATTTAACTATTGTTCAACCGGCTCGTTAGAATCCTGGGGTTGTTCTTGTTGTTCCTGACCTCCATTTCCCTCATCAGTGTTTTCAGTCATATTCTTTGTTTCCTAGGTTTGAAGGGCTTGGACAATATCTTCCATATTGATTCGTTCCGTCTGAGAGGGGGAGGCTTTGCTGGTTGGGGGAGTGTTACTATCTTTCTTAGTGAGGAACTTAAAATAACTTTTTTGATTAGAATATCCCTCTCCATTACCTCTTTTCATGTCAACTAAGTCGTTAGATAGGTTTTTGTTGATTCTTTGAAGATATTCCATAATCCATCGAATTAGAGGTTTTTTTTATATTCACTTGATTTAGATGTGAATATTTTACTCTTACCTTTATCTTTAGATGGTTCTAAATTGGAACTACCCTTTAAAATTAACAATTTTTTCTCAAATTTAAGGGCTTGCTGGAAAGCTTCTTCTAGAGTATCCTTTTCAGATTTTTTTACATACGTGGCCATGGACACGGGTAAACCAGATTTATAAAATTCAATTGTGACATCTTCAATAGGTTTTGAGGTCCTCAGGATTCATTTTATCGAAGTGAGGAACCATTGATTGCAATTAGTAACTAATTAATTGGCATCCATCTTAACTCTTGATAGTTTGAGGACCCAGGTGGCTGGTGTCTTATTTTCCCCAAATTTTTGGAGGAAAGAGTTTTCAAAAGTCCTCCAATTTGGAATGGAAGCTTCTTCTAGAGAGAAATACCATGTAGACTCTTTTTCTTCGAAAGTAAGAGGAAACAAATGACAGATGAAATCTTCGTGGCGAATGCTTTGTAGCCTAATAGACAACAAGAATTTCTTAATATGGTTCTCGGATGAATCCTTTTTGTGGGGGTCAAATTTAGGCAGGAATTTCTCAAGTTGTTTGGTCATATCATGCTGAACTCCAAGTACAACAACCACATCAACAAACAACCAAGGATGGTAAGGGGGAGGATTTTGGTTTTAATTTTCCCCAACCATGTTTAGGGGATGATATACATTGACTTGATAGATGTTATATTTGAATTCACTCTCATACCCGTCCTCTCCTTCAGAATTGTCCTCCGACTTGTTTCTGGGGGTGATTAAGGAGGTGAGGGTGGTATACTTCCTGCCCCATAGACGAGTATATGATATTCAAGATTAAATTATGAAGCCTTGGGGAAATTAGATGTATCTTTAAGAACGTGATATTCACGAGTCCCAACCGAACAATTTTCTTGATAGGAGTATGGGTTAGCGAAATAGGGATCTGTATGATGAATATTTCCTTGATTTTCAGGTAGAGAGTAATCTAAGGGTAGATGTCTGGTTTGTCTGCTACATTGTCTAGTCAGTACTCGATTATTTCTTTCAGTCGAATGCCTGACTAAATACTTGATTTTAGAGATAGTTAAGATATGAGGTTGAGGAGAAGAGAAATATGTTTCAGGATGAGAGGGAACACGGTGAGTGCTTACTTCAGTTGGAGTATTCATTGTATATTTTGAAGGGAAGACATTATGTTTGGAGTGAATTTGATGGGAATCAGTCTTGGAGGAAAAACTTACTTGTGGGGAAGAACGAGAAAAATTAAAATTTCTATTTGTAGCCATTCAATTCTGTGGCCCTCCTTCTAGCACCATTTATGTTGATGGGCCAAAATGACTCGTTCTGTGAGTTAAGGGAACAATCCTGATGATGGGCCCCAACTAGACCCGCTCTCCTTTGGGATAGCACTTCCGACCAGATTTTGGCGTGGTTACCAACTAACTAAAATAATAACGAAATGCTAACTAAATACTAACTAAAATACTAACAAAATGCTAACTAAATACTAACTAAAATATGAATTTGAGAACCAAAGGTTATCAGATGAATTAAAAATAATGAGAAAAAATGACTAAGAACAACTAACTAACATTAGACTAAGAAATATTATATTTGTTCTAAGATGCAATCTCTAAACTATTTCTATTTAAATTAACCTATCCTGATCAGGAGAAAACTAACAAAATAAATGAATACATTGAATAATGCGCATAACTTGAGCAGAATAAATTCGTGACACAAGTGGTATATGATTTTGATAGCATAATATGTTAGAACCAAAGAATTGATAAACTAAACGACATTATACTATTACTGTACTTGTCCTAAAAAACCATGATAGTTGTAAAATGCAAACATTAATTTAGAAGTAATTCATCAACTAATATTCACAGGCTACAAATAGAGAGATGCATAAACAAAGAAATCTCATTCACACATATCAATACCATAATCTTCCAATTTAGAATGTCTCTTGGACAAGGATGATTTTAAGGATGGAAATTTGTTTTAAAATGTAGAAACCTTGGTGAATCTTACTAATCCTTCATATGCCAACTATAAATGTTTGGTGATATTTTTGTAAAAATATTCAAATTTATAAGGATTTTATATAGTTTTTATAAAATTTTGGCGATTTTTAAGGTAAAACAATTTTATCCTATAGAATTTGGGTGAATCATTTTTAAAAAAGAAAATTTTGTTTCTGGAAAAACCATGGAAAATTAGCCCATGAGCGAAATTTAGCCCCTAAAATCATCCATGCTCTTGGATTAAAATGAACAAGTGCAACAAAAATAATGTCTTGCTAGCTTCAAAAACCAAAATCCCTTTCAAATGGGCAGTGCCCCCTTTATGTAGTGAGGGGAAAATATTTACAATCATTTTTCGTGGTAATAATAGAAATTTGATCCGTTTCTCAAAAAGGACTCTTCATTTTCCAGAAAATATTATAATATCATAAGAAAAAACATCTAGAAAGAAATGATAAATTTTGCAATCATGACGTGGTGTTCTCCTGCTGTTGTTCTTGGTGTTCCTTCCAAGTGGATTAGTCGGTAAAATTTCTCTCGAGCTTTCTCGATTGAAATATCTCTAAGACTGATTCTTTGTTACATACTTTTGTGGCCATTTCTTGATGTAATCGCTCAACTGTGGCATTTACAAAGGATTGAATTTTATGGGTGAGCCGAGTAGGAAATAAAATGTGTTCTTCAATTGATATTTCGTAAAAAATCAAAACCTAGATTCTTATCTGACTGGCCTTCTTTAAATCTTCCACCTCAACTTCACTGGTGCCGACATAAGTCGTTTCATCTATGGATTTCAATGGCTGTATCCCTGCCTCTGCGACAAGATCATTAGAATTTTTCCACAGTTGTGCACGAAGAGAGGTTTTCTAGTTTCAAACAACATTCAGTACTTGAGTATTTCTATTTTCTAATAAACTAGTAGGGATGTAGGTGTAGGTTGTAGACTGTCTTACCAATTTACCATCTCCTCAAAATCCTTGCTATCTTACTGATACCTTCCTTGAGTCTCAATCATAGTATTATGTAGATTTAATTATTCTTTCCGCTCCAAGGACTTTGTTATTTACCTTAGCAATATCTTCACTGACAACTAGTGCTTTTGCTTTGATGGAATCCAGGGTACCTGTTGAGACACTATTATTTTCTAGAGCGGGTATAAGTTTATGTTTTTCTACTTCCAACTCATACCTGTGGGTGTCCCGTAGGATTTGCATCCTCTTTTCAAACTCTTCATTCAAGTGGTCTCTTTGTGCTTGTAGGGCACCATTGATATTACCTAAGTTTAGAATTTCAGCTTCCCTGACAACTTCATGGACATCTATGTCGAGTTGGTATTTACATCTTTCAAATATGTTTCCAACTCTATTACTTGGGTCCTAGCAATGTTCAAGGCATTAGTTACCTCCATAATAGAGGAGGTATTTAATCCTATGAAGGCGTTGAGCACTGAATCCGATTGAATTATGCTCTCTTCAAGTTTAGGGCCGAACTTCCATTCCAAAATCCTTCCTGCATGTGACTTTGAATTGGATTCTTCTCCTCTTTTTATTTTCGCTAATCTCTTCTTGATACTTCTAGTTCTGTTGTCAAAATAGTAGTCTCCAATGGTTACTACAAATCCTTCGAAACTGAGAGCTTGAAAAGAGAGGGAGGAATCCCTTGGTATGGATCTTATGGGGGCATACTCCAGAGGAGGTATATTCACAATTCCTAGGGTGGGTGTCGAAGGAATACCTGGGGTATGGTTTAAATTCTTCTTTAAAAACTCATATGCTTTTCTCTTTGATTTAGCCTCGTCGGCCAATTTTTTTTCCTTTGCTTCTTCAACCAATTTCATAGCTTGTGATTCATTAGATAGTCTCTTGGATTCCTCATCCTCTATCAAATTTTTAGCTTCTTCTTCTATAGAGATTCCTGATGTGTCACACAATCACGTTCCAGCCTGATCTTTTCCTCAGTCTGCCTTCTTTGATAATCTTACTACACTTGGAGCCTTTTCTTCTCAAGGTGCTTTTCTTTTTGGGTCCTCTCCCGTTCTTTGGCATTGCCGATATATTTCTCTTGCTGACACAACTTATGGAATTGAGATAAAGTTTCCATATTGAATTATTCTTGTTTGAGAACAAGCTCTCTCTTTGCTGCGTGATGGGGAAACTGGTTCAAGGCTTCATCGTATGAGAGTACTCGTTTAAATTTATCCTCTTCAAAATCAACAACGTGAATATTTGGATGAGTGAAGCCAACAAAAGTAACATGAATGATATCCATATCATGAGGATGATAGCCTTTAGGCTCACCTGAGCACAAGATTAACTCTTGTAAGGTCTCAGCTTCCTTCCTTGCATGTTGAGCGTTGGAGATGGAATAACTTCCAATGTGGAGAGGGAAGATTGGTCATAGCATTTTACTGTTGGTTTGCAACGATGTGGTGACTCCAGACCCCGTTGTTTGGTATGATATTTCCCTCATTAATAGTCAATCTGGGATGAAATAAGGCAAGAGATGTGGGGCCCCTGTGGTCCCATAAAATTTGATGAATGAATAATACTTGTAGAAAAACCATTCAGCCACCCCTTTCATCCCATTTTTATCCTCAAAGGATATCATGTGTGTGGGGAAACCGAAAAGGACAGAGTACAAAGGGGCGAGGAATAAATTACAAATATCTTAAAAATGTTGTCTGAAATTTACGGTCCATAATTGGGAGAAATAGACATGAATGGGGGGTTGACTTCGGTCCCAATTACATCCCATCTCGGGAAAGTGTACTAAGGAACAAATGGCGTCTATCATATAATAAGACATATAAAACATGGCGTCTATCATATAATAAGACATATAAAACATGGCTTCTTCATACTTGGAAGATTATTTGGGTGTAGACATACATTAAAGGCTAGGATATCCGCCCAGTTGAAGATTTGTCCCATTCTCATGACAATGTGTGCCAAATTTAACTAGTCAATTTGGAAGTGCATACTTTTTGCTTTCCCATATAAATGAACGATCATGGCTACCAACAACTTGTAAGGAGTTTTAAGCCTGTGGGTGGGGACCAATTTCTGACCTTGCTTAAGGGTTTCATCCTCTTCCACCCACCAATGTTTCATTTGTTTTTCCGGTCCTTTGCTGGCCTGGGTGAATCTGTCTAGGAAAGGTTCATTCAACGAGAAAGTAGGAGCGGGAAGGTGGTATCTGGTGCTAATATCCGCTGTTTTGAGGGAAGATAATCGTGTTCCCTGCTTTCTTATGATTTTTTCCGTGGAAGAATCAAATTATTTGAGACACCAATGTGTTGCCTCGTTGTATGGGAATAGTTGAGGCCTGGTAGCTACCCGATGAATACTGCTTTTCAGGATATTTTGATACACCTCTAAAACTTCACCATCTTGAGGAAAACATTCAGAGTCTAATATTATGTAGATCTCTTCAAAGTCGGGGAAATGGTCCAGTTGGCAGCCAATTCAATTTTTTCCATTGCCCTAAAAGATGCCTACACCTATGTCTCCTGAACTTCAAATTTCCATCGCATTTTGCAAATAGACGATATTTTCATTTCATGCGACACTTGCAAATTGGTCGATTTAGTTTTCACGACTGAAAGCGTGAAGACTCCTCTATCATTATTTGAACTGTCATAGTTTTTTATTGATATTTTGAGTGGCACTTTACCTTTGGTTTATCATGTGGCTGAAAAGATTTTTCAAAATATGCCTATTTGGACGTTTTTACTTTGACTGCGCAATTTGATTTTATTCAACTAATAAGGCATTGAGCATATGGAGACTTGCCTAGTCATTAATTTACATATGGTTCATGTTTTTTTTTTTTTTTTTTATGTATGCAATGAGATCCTTATGATAAGTTTATGAGCTCTTGGCTTATCAATTTCATGAAATCAATTGTCACCATGTTTTTAAAACCTTTGATCAAAATGTCTGATTATGCAATGACGCGATTGGTTAAACATTTGGGTTTTGATTTAACGTTGAATGATAATGGTTTGAATTATTACAATGACACATATTTAACTTTGGGTTTGATTACATATTGAACGTTCATGGTTTCAAATTATGCAATGGCGCATTGGTATATCATCCACCGTTTGATTCATTTGGTTGGCCGAATATTATGGTTTGAACGATGTCATGATTGATTGAACAACGATGTACTTTTCCATTACTATGATGCATGGCGGTGATAATCCCACCACCCTCACACGTGCACATTAATTTTCCTCCCCTTTCATCGTTCTCAGCTGTTAGCCCAAACAATTTTGCTCCTGTGTGTTGTATCCAAACCCTACCATGCGCCCGCACCATGGCCCCGGTCGTGAGAGTTGAACCCAATGGTGGCCAGGCATTGTTGATGTTCGATGGTGCTTACAATGACCTTGAGGACTTTGGCTGGCTCCCGTTCATATAGAAGTTTGATGGTTTTAACCCTTGCGTGGCTTGGCAATTCGCATTAACCTTTGATGGCTGCCGAGCCAAGGTTGGGGATGTGAAATTAGAAATTGACGAGCAATTTCTCAGTTTAGCTACCGGTCTACCTGCTACTGGACATAAATGGTCAAAAAATTGCAAAGTGGAAGATGTCCCGTGGACATTGCTCTTCCAGTATCGAAAGGTGAACTCCTGTGACAAAGGTTTACCTGCGAATATGCTCAAGCAACGTTGGCATGACTTGCTAATGATAACCAAGCAGTTTATCACCTGCGAGGGTCGGTATGGTTTTGTTTTCTTGTACCACCTTCGGTTACTTATGGTTTTCATGGGCTATGAACTTAATATGCCTTATTACTTGCATAGGAGTTTGTTTAAAATGTCTAAAATATATAAACGGAACCAGGCCGATAACAACCTTTTTCACTTTGGGTTAATTAAAATGCTTGTTGTTTGTCATTTGGGGTTACACCGAGACTGTTGGAATGATTTTCTTACTTGTAATAATTTTGAAGATTCAAACCCACCAAAGGTTGACAAACCTGTGGTGAGTGAGGGCAAGTCTGCACCCCCGGTACCCTACAGTGCTCTGTTACCTAAACCCCTACCCGACTCACCTATCGACCTACCCCTTTCTGTGACCAAGGATGTCGAAACTGTTAAACCCGTGGCTAAAAGGCCTAAAGCCAAACCTACTGCGAATTCCAAAGGCAAAAAGAACGCCCGATTAATCTCTTGCATGGCAAGAAACAAACCAAAGTCTCCTGTCAATCCTGACCCTATAATGGTGAGTGAAGATTCCGACTCGGAGGTGGAACGTTACCTGGCAAGTGAGTATCCCTATTCGGAAGGTCTGTGTGACAAACCCTCATACAACTTTGTGAAAAACCTACCACCTTGCTTGCAAAATGATCCTAATTATTGAGGCATTAAAATGCCTTGTGAAACCCCCGGTGACTCGTCAAAACCCTCCCCTGCTCTATCTCAACCAGCTGCTCCACCATGTGATCAGTGTGGCTCGTGGCTAGAAAGGTATTACCTTGATGTGCCAATGCTGCAGTCCATAATTCATTCTCTGGAGGAACAAATTGCAAGGCTCACTAGTTAAAGGGCTAAATTGCAAGCCACTGATAAGAAACAGTGAACAAAAAGTTCTATTTTGTTTAAGAATGTGGAGTCGGCTACAACGGTCGTCAATTCAAAATTGGCATAGCTCGAGTAGCCTCACTGGTATGACTATCACCTGTTTATATAACAAACTCATAGCTCTGTTTACATCGTAGATTTGCTTCGTCACATGAGCATGCATTATTGTATATAATTTTGTTTTGATAAATCGAATGTCGTTTTCCCAGTTTAGCTTTGATTGGATTTAGCTTTGATTCGATTGATCATGGTATGGATTTGATTTAATTTGGCTTGAATTGAATACTCTGTTACTTATTGAAGTTGTTAATATCTTTTCTAAACATAAGTTGTTTATGTTATTTCAATTTTGAACACGATCAATGTCTCGATTCGAATTGGTTACATTCTACATGATATGGTTGGCAATAATGGTTAACTGTTATGATTTTAGGTTCCATGTCATTTTCGACCAATTCGAATACCACTCAATATGTTTCTGTTAATATGTAACCAAATTGCGAATAGATACGAATCATAACTGTTATATCTAACCAATCGATTCGCATTGTTTGACCGTGTTATCAGTTCGATTCATATTACAACAAATATATTGTTTAAATTTGATTTGGGAACGAAAATGATTATGCCCAGGATTACGATTTGTTTCTATATTTGATTCAGTCATGATTCGATTCGATTGTTGCCCAGTTTACGATTATCATCTCTGTCGATTTGGTGATGGTTGTGATTACTATTTTTGGTCCTGTCTGTTGACTGTGTAACGCTCATCGATCGAAGTCTATGGCAAAGATTGGTTGATGCTGTTATGAATGTTTTATTTGACTATAATCGTAACAGTCTTTCCATATCGGTATTTGATTAAAACAACATGAATCTTATGCACATTGTTACAACCATAACAAATCGATTTTGATTATGTTCGATTATGATTGTGTTGGATGAGATTGTATCCTAGACGATATGATTCACTCTTAATATCATTTGAATTGAAACAGTCTTGTTGTTGTTTGACCTGATTTTATGGCAACTGAAAAACATAGTACTCCTACCCCTGTTTCGATTGAATCACTTTTGATTTGGTTTAATTGAAATGATAAAATCATGTGAATCATTAGTGATTCGTTTTGAATGATTATTAGAAATAAAATTGAATTTGATTCCTTTAAAAAAGATTTGATTTAATTTTGATTTTGATTCTGTATGCTATTTTAGACTAGGTACAGAATCAGATGATTCTGTAGCTAAGTCTGTAGGATCAATTTTTATTGTTTTCTTAATGAAAATGTCTTTCTAATTGGTTATTTTTGGTCTATTGCAGATAAATTTGAAATGGCAGTGGATATGATGAGCAGTTAGGGGATTTTTCAAAGATTTCATTTGCATTTTAGTTTCTTAGTTTAGTTGATTTTGGGATATCTCCCAGATTATGTAAAACATTTTGATATTATCCACAGGGAGGTTTTACCCTGTGGAGAGACTTATATATACTTATGATTTTTGTAATAAGGTACATCCTCATTCGTGGGAGAACAAGGATAATGGAGTTTTAATACAGACTGAAGCATAATTTGGTGTCTTGTCATAGCTTTAGCTTCTCATTATATCAAGATTTTGTTTCATGTTGTGTATATCAATTTGTATATGGTTTATGACTACTTTAGCTATATAGATCACGTGCAAATGATATAATTTTAATCACTGTAATCCATATCTGGTTTCTTCCAAATATATAAATGACATAACAATTGTTTAATTCAGTTTGTGAATGACAGGTTTATCTTCTTCATTGATTGAATTATCAAATATAAATTTTTGCATAACAGGTTTCCCTTATTGCAGAGATTTATAATCATAAGATTGTTATGATTTTTTATGTCTTGTTTGTCCTGTAAACCACTCAAAGAGCAGCACAACCGATCGTTTATGAGAAGCTTTTGGACTAACCGGTGCGAGTTTCCTTCCTCCGACCAGCTTCAGAGTCATCACACATGAGACAAATTAGGGGCACTTCCAGGTCAATTAATCTTTCCTTTACTGTTTTCATTTGTAGTTTAATTTAGATATAAGTTTAGTTAGATTTATATTAGATTGTTTAATTTCAGTAAATATATTAGATCGTTTAATTTCAGTAGTTTAATTTCTTTTTCATAATATATAAAAATCAAAAAACATATCTTGCCGTCTTAGGGCAGAAAACACATGAGTTTTGCAGGTTTTAATTAAATCTGTAGGCTGTTTATAGTGTACATTTGTGAATAAGTAATATTGCAGCTGGTAACTAGATAGTTGATTTGAGTTATTATAATAGAAATTAGTAGATTGTATATAATAGTTAGAATAGTTATATTTATTTTTAGTTTATTTAGTAGTTTGTTTTAATTAGATTAGTGTATTAGTTTGTTTGTTTTTAGTTAATTTGTTTTATTAGTTTTAGTTAGTTTTATTTGTTTTAGTTAGATTAGTTAGTTTAGATTAGTTTTCTCTTTGGTTCTCTTAAATACCTTAGAGCGGCCAACGGAGCCGTTAAACTCGTCAGGGTGGTTCATTCCAAACGACTTGGGTTATTTAGACAACCCCGGACCGGTTCCACTCTCTCAATTGACGGACGGACAATTTCGCCTGTCAACAGGTCCTCACTAGTATGAGGAATTGTGTCAGTCATCGGAGTTTCCATTAAACAAGATGATGATTCGGGGCCTGCAACACCCTGGAAG
Source organism: Picea sitchensis (assembly GCA_010110895.2). Lineage (NCBI taxonomy): Eukaryota > Viridiplantae > Streptophyta > Pinopsida > Pinales > Pinaceae > Picea > Picea sitchensis. Next base: position 15,442 of record SNQJ01S0035618.1, on the reverse strand, counting down.
TACATCGAGATCCTAGATCTTTTGGTGTTCTGGCTCGCCATGATGAATGACCAAATTAATCTACAATAACACATTAAAAGGAATATCAACTTATCTTAAGAATAAAAGATTACCTGCAATAATGAAAAACTGGTTAAGCAATAGAAAACAAAGGTTACCGATAAACAAGCAGTTGCAGGTAATAGAGAAAGAATACTTAGTGAGCGAGGGAGTCTAGGAGAAGATCAAACTTCATAGATTGAGTTTCGAAAACTTATGGTGCAAGATGTGTTCTGAAAGGTTTTTTTTATAACTCGTAATGCACATCCAACTAACACGTGTATGTTATAACTCAGGTGTGTACGATGATCTTTCCAAATCTGATCTTAATTTATCATATTAATGCACGTCATTTCCATAATAAAATCTTATTAAGTAGGATAGGTGCATTGATTAAAACATCGAGGGAAGTGCATGTCATTTCCAAATCCTCTAATAATACAGTTATCGAGGTCGAGCTTTCGGAGTATGAAAGATCATGGTTTTTTCAAACTCCGAAGGGAAATGTATCAGAGGTATATTCCCTTGAATGTGGACCAATGGGTAGTCCTGGCACGTCAATCAATGAATAATGATATGGAAAGAGGTGGGACCCGTCGGGGTGTTGGCATTGGGGTTAATCATGATGAGGGAAAAGCTAGAACTCGAGGGGAAGGTATCAACAATATATTCAATGTTTTTTTTTAGAAAGGCATGCTAAACTATGTGCTTTACATGATTTCAGGACTTGGTTGTCAGAGGTTTGAAGGATATGGAAAATTTTGAGCTTCGACGACAACGGTAACGAAGAATATTCTTTTATCCTAGGAGAAAGTGCAAGGCACGCACGAGAAGGGTCAAGAGGCCATCAAAGTTTTATTTTCAGAATGTGATAAGACAATGCTTAAAAGGGATCCCGAAAAGGATGGTATCGAAGATAATATTCCTTCGATGCCTTAGAAATACTTTTATGTTCCGAAAGAAGTAAAAACAACTCATTGGAGAATCGACAAAACAAGCAGTCAACAGTCCAATCTTGGGAAGCCACTTGTGGAGTGTCCATTTGACAGGTCATCATGAACTTTGGGACTCCACAAGAGAAAATAGAGTAAGAGCCGAAGTGATCAGACTTCGAAGATTGGAGTCTAAAATAACGCGTTAAAAAAGGACTTCGATGAATGCAATTCCAAAACAAGGCACGAGATACCATACCATACCATACCATTTCCAATGCATACCATGCAAGGAAATGCATACCATTTCCATTTCCAATGCATACCATACCATTTTTGTTATAGAAAGATTTGCCTCACCATTGCTATCTTGCACAGAGGGCCTTTTTCCATTTCCCTATGCAGGGTTATTATCCCTTTTTGATGAATCCAGAGCTAAAAATTAACCTTTTTTCCACATATACGTGCCTTATCAGCTATGCAACAAGCGTATACGCAGGCTGCTCCACTACAACCCACGTACATCAAGATTTGTGCCAGAAAATACAAAATGGAGTCGGGTTTCCATGTCACGACAAGAGATCTATGATCCTTGGCCTTCCATATACTAGAAACGTTTCAAATCGGCCCTTCAGTTGCATTTCAAAGGCTATAACAACACAATTTCGAGCTATGGAAAGAAGGAGAAAGCATTCAACTTTGAGAGAAAAGTTACTCTGGAGAAATTACTTCATATTGAGTTTGCATCCCTTTGTCCCTCAAGTCTGAACACAGTGTTCAACCCCCAAGATTTTTCCTTATTGTTGAGAGAACCTCATTATCTCTCTCATTTGAGCTTGCCTTTGGTGGAGGAGTGAAGTAGTGGAGGCCCAGTTGGAAGGAACTTGGTTTCTTTGTTTCGAACTGTGCTGACATGGAAGTCTGTAATGTTGTCACTTCTGCTGATCAATTATTAATAGAAATACTCCTTTCCCATCCTACTGGTATCATGCAAATATTTGATTATTATCCATGGGCATGTTTGTAATGTTTATTAATGGATTAGGTTATCTGATGTGCTAATCCCTTTTATATTATCTCTATATACTTTCTCTATTTGTTTGTTAATAACTTCTTGTAGGTATAAAGCTTTGGGTTGAAGTGCTCATCATTGGAACAACATCGAACGTTGGATCGAGGTAGGCCTCTATCTTGTCCTGCACATTAGTTTATATAACATATGATGGAATTGAGTTGATTTATGCAGTCATACATGTCTATTGTGGTTTACCCTTGGCCATAGAGAGTTTTTACCTCGTAACAGAAATGTCGATTCCACTGGGGATAGGTCTTCCTTCTAAGGGTTGAAGTACTTTTTCTTCTTGCATCACTCTTTTTCCTTTGTGTTTCTTGTCGTATCATTGCTTGGTAGATTCCGTTCACTCTGAGTCTGATTTTTCAACCTTTTTACCCTTGCTTGTCCTTGTTTTAAATCCCGTATGCTCCTTTTGCATTGACAGTCACGTACACACGTGTGCTACCTCTCTGAAAGATGCATATATATGCACTATTATCCTAAAAAGTCACGTATACCACTTTTCTTTGCTTGTTTGCTTCGTTTAGTGACTGCTGGGTGAGTTTTGATGATTGTTGAGCCCTCTTAGGTCTCTATAGTACCTGTTGAGCTTCTCTGGATTGAAAGGAAGCCCATTGGGAGTTGAATTTATGGGCGTAGTATTTCTCATTGTTTTTCATTTTTTAGTTTGTCCTTGAACCCTGGGTTGTTTGCTTGGCTGCTTGGTATTCTGCTTGAGTTATTTTGTTTATACATGGTAGAATTTATATATTAGGTTGCTTTTCAGTCCATGCATTTTCTCTTTAATATATTGAAAATATAAACAAATAGGCATTTTGCATTGGTTAACGGTTTTTTATTTGAACCTTTATCATTAGCTTAGTACATTTAGTGAAAGATTGCATTTTACTTCTGAATTGCAGAGTTGAAGTTGAAAATTGCACTGTTTTTATTAACATATCATTCATTGAAAAGATAAAGATAGACTTTTCATTATATTTATTTTTATCTTCTTGCAGAGTCATAACATCATGAGTTTCACTTCCATACCCTTTTGATTAATCATGACCAATAAAATTTATGCTTTAAACTAAAATTGATTAGACACGATTTTATTTTTAGTGTGCACAAACTAGCCTAGGATTTAGTGCCTTGGGATAGGATTTTGTGAGTAAACTTCTCCAAGGAAATTAAATCAACATATGTGTCTGAGACAGGGAGTTGAGAAATACATTGTATAATTGGTAATATCAGGAGGCTCTGCTCACACCGGAGTTAATCACGAGGTCATGCGAAGTTAGTTGAAGGGATAATCCCTGGATACTCGCTTAGCGTCAAAGATATTTCTGTGGATTTATTCATATTTGGGGATATTGCTAGTACCCATACCTCTGTGAGAGGCGGTGCTTTCAAGGTTTTGGGCTTTGCTACCCTGCCCATACAGTGATCCGGACTTACGATTTCTCTCCTGTGCATTGGTTATACAGTGGTTTATTAGTTGCTTGACTTAGGTATCTCATAGGTTACTTGCAGGGGTTATTCTGCTTGTATCCTGGGTCAGATAGATGTCAGACAACACACAGCCTTTATGGAGGATTACCTCTCTGGGGGGATTTGACCGATTAGTTGTTAAGCCCACGAGGGCCTCTATAACTGATTCTGTTACCTCCAAAATTTAGTAGGGAGTCTCAGGTCCCTTTTGGACAAGTCATACCTTCTTTAGCGAGGGAGGCCACTCAACCACTCTAGCCCGTTAGCATGCATATTGGCCGTTTGAATTTTTGGTATGCTCTTTGATTACTAATTGGCCTTAGGAGTCTATACTGAGTCTTCATTATCATGGACAGTGGAGTTCCTTTTTCTCCCTCATTTGCTGCTACCCCACCCCCCCCCATCATGTCCACTCATTTCATGGGGATGGATCCTTCCGCTTCGCATTATGGTATGTAGAATTATAATACTTAGTCCACACCTTGGGTCTCTAATCATTTTTCTCATGTTATGCTTGATATGTCTTCGCACTTTCCATCCTCTGTCTCACCTCCTTATGCAAATACATGTTTTGGGTCTAGGGGCATGATGCCTCCTTCTTATCCCTCTCTGTTTGGTGGGAGTCATATCCTTCAAACACTTCTTACGGTAGGAGGTTGGAATATTCCTTCCCACGAATCCACTATGCGAGAAGTAAGTGCCCAACTATGCAATCATTCTACTTACTACACTTCGTCCACTTATCCTTCTTCTGCCATGTCGGTTCCTACACACATTTTTCCCATGGCGGACCTCCCTCTGCTCTCTGGTGTTTCATCTGGGGGGAGTTATGTTTTTCGTATGGGCAACCCCCTTCATGAAGTTCCTTCATCTGGGGGCAACATATATCCTCACATGAGTAACCCTTGTCATGTCACTTTCTCTTCGCAAGCGACTTCCTTAGCGTCGATGCCCTTACAACCCTTTATGAATTAGTATGGAGGAGGATACTATCTTGTTGGATAGGGATAGGGTGTAAACTAGGATCCTTCTTGGTCTGCAATTTCTCAGAACCAATATTTCCTTGGACCTTGGTCTCAAATTCCGTAATTCACCATCGCCACAAGTCCAGTCACTACGTGTCATACTGGTGTTATATCACCAACCTATGCTAGCCATGTTGGATATTGTTCGACAACCTCTGTGATTCATGTTGTAGACCTGCAACCAGCTGCCGCAAGTCATGCTGGGGGCACAAGTCTAGTCACTGCGTGCCATACTGGCATTATATCACCAACCTCTGCTAGTCATGTTGGAGATTGGTCCACAACCTCTGCGAGTCATGTTGAAGACCTGCAACCAACCGTTGCAAGTCATGTTTGGGGCACATGTCTGGTCACTTCTAGTCACACTACACATCCATCACCAACCTCTGCTAGTCATGTTGGGGATCCATCACCAACCTCTACTAGTCATGTTGGAGATTTTCTACTAGCCTCTGCAATTCATGTTGGGAGCATGTCATGAACCACTGCAAGTCATGCTGGGGGGAATTCATATGATTGAGAAGCCTATACTTCTCAGACATAAGCCTAAATTCCTTTGCAGTATTTGTGAAGGAAGTCACCTTACTCATTTGTGTCCTGTTACTGCTTGGATACAAGAAGCGCGGGGCTCACCTAAGGGCCCTTCAGGTTTTGAGGCATCTATGGTTTCACAACACTTTGTTCTTTCTTTGGTTTATACAACAGTCACGTTGATGCAATATTTTGTTGACACCCCTTTTCCTTTAGGGTTTGATGCGTCCTTTGACCTTATTGTCTCGCATCTTGTTCAACCAACGGTCGTGTCGATGCAATCTTCGACCGACAACACTCCTATTTTTTTGGGTGATGCATCCCTTGAACTTATTGTCTCACATCCAATTCAACCAATGGTTGAGGAAGTGGTCACATCGATGCAATTTTTTATCGACCCCACTCTTCTCTTGGAGAGTGACAAGTCTAAGGAAGCAGTCGCACCAATGTAATTTTCGATCGATTCCACTCTTCTGGTTCTGGTTCTATACCTTCTATGCCATGTCCTTAGTGTTTCTAGTACTCCACCTTCTGAACAAGATAGATTTTTACTCTTCCCGAGTTCTCTCCCCCCAAGTCTTGACGAGGCTCTCTTTGATTGGGATGGTCTTGTGGGGTATCCAATGCCTCCGCCTATGTCTTTTCCAGGAAGATACATTATTTGATATAACACAGAGACGATAACCTCCATTAGCACTTTGTCCTCCTCGACTTGGAGATCTTTGGGTCATCCCAAGCTTGTGTTGGTTCTCCATAAGATACCGACATGCCATAGAAGGTCCACACGGGAGCCTTGGCCTCCCCCGTGGCTTGCCTCCTAGAATCTTCCTAATGAGTCTTAATTAAGATATTTTCTAACTCGTCTAAAAACCAAAAAGATTGCCAAGTGATTTTTCCCTTTCACACTCGTTAAACTGTATTTGAAAGGTCATGAGTCTTAGTTAATCTCTTTTCCGAATCATTATTAAAAATGGAAAATATTTCCGAGTGAACTTGTCTTTTTCACACTCATAAATTGGATTTGAAAAGATGTCTATTTGGCACAAGTTTACCCCTTTTTCACACCAAGTAGACTACAAGACATAAAAAGGGATATTTTTTTACGTTAAGTTGTGATTGCATCTCATGCCCTCGCTTGCAGTATTGAGCCTTTAGTCGATTCTCTCTTTGCGTTATAAACTGTTGCCTAAGCAGTTTTGCATCCTCAACCAAGAAACACCTTTTTTATATCCTTTGCAATTTGACACCTTATACCCTGGAGGAAACATCACCTTGAGTCTCCATCTCCTGCATGCATTTCCTTGCATCAAGCATAGGTACGTTCCACTATTGGAACTAATTTTTCTTACTTGTGACACTCGTTTCCTCCTCTGTATCATAGCATTCATTTGTTATGAAAAAAAAAAAAGATGGGTGGGAAGGGAGTACTATACTATAATTGGTAGCAGTCATGTCACCTTTGAACAAAGCACAAAATTACTGAGTCCTTGTGTCATCATAATTTTGGGTTTAGCATGGCCTTAGGAAGCTGATCTCGTTACAGAGTTTTCTCTACCAACTGGTTACTCTTCTAGTCCCTATAGAGAGAGTTATTTATGCCTCTTGCATCCAATAGTCACATCATTGAGTCTATGCTACCAGAGTCTAGCATATGTCTCATGCTCTTGTTCAAAGGAATTATATCAACCTGCGTCGGCCACTCCTTAGAATTCTTGACTTTGCATGTCGGCCATACCATGAGTTTGTCTCAGAATCTCATGATACTATAGTCTTATCATGCACCCTGGCCCTAATTTCATCATTGGTAGGTCACCTTGAAACCAATAATCGACATTTCATCATTGATCGTTGAATAGGTGGTTTCCCTTGTGTTCGACAGTAAGACATCTATTCACACTTTGGGATTCGTGCAATGTCTTGGATTCCATTAGCCTTATTGGTGGTTTCCTTGCCTTTGTTAGCAATTTTTCATCATTGGCTGTTATTCAGAGGGTCTTTTTTGTATACCACTTGCACTTGGTACACACGAAAGACACACAGGGTTGTTGGTTCATGAACATGTTCTTCGTCTGATCTCCACCAAATCATGAAGCTTCTACTTTGTTCCTCGTGCTAACTAATGAGAGATGCCTTAATGCTCTCCTTTCAGCGGGTCTCTTTCCATCGAATTCAACCCATTTATTTTGGATATGAGACCTAGATTTTTATGAGTACCTTGAGGCTTGCAGTCATTAGTGGCAGTCTCTCTTGCCATTGACATATGGGAATACATCAATGTCTCCTAATCAGTGGATTTCTCAAGTGTTCGACACCGACTCCTTTATTCACACTTGTGGAAATGTACTCGGTGCCTTGATACCTACTTTCATTATTGGTAGGTTGTCCTGCGTTTGTTAACAGTATACCTCAATGCCCGGTAATCAAACGATGTCTCATTATGTTTGACCTCAACTCCTTTATTCACATGATGTAGACTTGCACCTTGGCAGATAGTGTAGAAGACTTGAAGACATCACTATGTGGCCACAACTTTCCTGAGTTTTTGCTTCACTTTCATTGGACCATCACCTATTCGGATATAGTAATCATGTGAGATCAGATTGTACTCCTTGGTATACATATATCTTCAGATTGGGTTTGAGACTGGTTTCATTGGGCCTTGTTCATGACTATGACAACTTTTGGCATATAATCACATTTGTATTTGCCTATTCATGGCCACGAGGACTTGATTGACATATTTTCCACATGGATCTGCATTGTATTCTTGGCAGCCATGTATGCAAAGTCATTACATAATGTAATGAGCAATCGAGTTCGTCGAACTAGTTCTCTACCACTCCAATCCTGGGTTATTTATAATGTATTTTGGCCATTGCAGATACTCCTTTGATCTCACACATTAGGGGGCATATGTTATAGCAAGATTTGCCTCACCATTGCTATCTTGCACAGAGGGCCTTTTTCCATTTCCCTATGTAGGATTATTATCCCTTTTGATGAATCCAGAGCTAAAAATTAACATTTTTCCCACATATACGCGCCTTATCAGCTATGCAACAAGCGTATACGTAGGCTGCTCCACTACAACCCACATACATTGATATTTGTGCCATAAAATACAAAATGGAGTCAGGTTTCCATGTCACAACAAGAGATCTCTGATCCTTGGCCTTCCATATACTGGAAACATTCCGACTTGGCCCTTCAGTTGCATTTTGAAGGCTATAAGAACACAATTTCGAGCTATGGAAACAAGGAGAAAGCATTCAACGTTGAGAGAAAAGTTACTATGGAGAAATTACTTCATATTGAGTCTGCATCCCTTTGTCCCTCAAGTCTGAACACAGTGTTCAACCCCCAAGCTCTTTCCTTATTGTTGAGAGAACCTCATTATCTCTCTCATTCGATCTTGCCTTTGGTGGAGGAGTGAAGTGGTGGAGGCCTAGTTGGAAGGAAATTGGTTTCTTGGTTTCGAACCATGCTGACATGGAAGTCTGTAATGTTGTCACTTCTGCTGATCAATTATTAATAGAAATACTCATTTCCCATCCTATTAGTATCGTGCAAATATTTGATTATTATCCATGGGCATGTTTGTAATGTTTATTAATGGATTATGTTATTTGATGTGCTAATCCCTTTTATATTATCACTATATACTTGATCTATTTATTGGTTAAGAACTTCTTGCAGGTATAAAGCTTTGGGCCGAAGTGCATGATGATGGAACATCATAGAACATTGGATTGAGGTAGGCCTCTATCTTGTCATGCACATTAGTTTATATAACATATGATGGAATTGAGTTGATTTTTGCAGTCATACATGTCTGTTGTGGTTTACCCTTGGCCATAGAGAGTTTTTCCCTCGTAACAATTTCCATTTCCATTACCAATGCCAATGCATACCATACCATACCATACCATGACATTTCCAATGCATACCATACAAGGCTATGGCAATGCATACCATACCAATACAAAGCGATGACAATGCATACGATACCATATAAGGCAATGGAAAGGCAACACATATAATACCAATCCATACCATTGTCAATGCATACCATACATTTCCAATGCATATCATACCAATGCCAATGCCAATGCCAATGGTATGCATACCATTGCGATACCATGGTATGCATACCATTGCGATACCATGGTATGCATACCATTGTAATACCATGGTATGCATACCATTGCAATACCATGGTATGGATACCAATGGTATGAAATGGTATGCATACCATTGCAATACCATGGTATGCAATGATATGCATACTTGAGAATCCCTAAGAAAACTACCACTAAAACCCCAAGACAACTAAAGCCCTTGTATGCATACCACGGTATGGATACCAATTCTATGCATACCAATGGTATCCAATGGTATGCAAGTGTATGCATACCAATGGTATGCATAGACAATGGTATTGCCATTGCATACCATGGACATGGTATTGCAATGGTATGCAATGGTGTGAAAAGGCAATACCATTTCCTATGAATACCATTTCATACCATTGCAATACCATGGTATGCATATCATTGCATACCATTGCAATACCATGGTATTCATACCATTTCAATACCATGGTATGCATACCATTGCAATAACATGGTATGCATACCACTAGTATGAAATGGTATTCCATACTTGAGAATCCCTAAGACAACTACCACTAAAACCCTAAGACAACTAAAATCCTAAAAATAACCTATAAATGGTATTCATACAATTGCAATACCATGGTATGCATACTTCGACGCTCAGGCCTGGGTGTGCTTTGACTCTCTGGAGACAACACAAACAATAAACCATATTATAAGTTTTTTTCATCAATGAATTAATAGACATACAAATTGATACTTTGTAATTTAACCTAAGACAACTCACAACACATGAAATTGTCAATCGTGAGGGTGTTACCCTCCTCCATGACCCCAATCTCTCTTCAATTCCACCCTACATCAGTTACAAGGATCAAGTCAAGAAAATTAAAAAAAATATGAATACAAAAAATTCATGAAACATGAAAAATGATCATCAATGCATTATCTCACCGTGAATATCTCTAGCATCGATGGAGATTCACCGACAACTGGAGCACTAGGTTGTAAAACCTACTTTGAGACAACCTCTACTATGGTAGTCTCTGTTAATGGGGCCGAAAGTGGCGGTGGGTGTGGGTGGTAGACAGGTGGGATGTGATGGACCCTCACAGGATGTACAAGTGATTCCAACACCCTAGGCCTGGAGAAAGGAAACCCAGAAGCAACACCTAGGTTCCCAGGGGGTGCAATACTACTATACATAGCAAATATATCGACGGTCTACATACATATGAATAAAATTGAACTATTAGTACCAAATAATAAAATTCAAAAAAATAAACACAAACATTTTGAGAATGATATGATCATATTTAACTTTACACATGATACCTGTGACCTTGGTGACTTGTCCATCCTATATGGACAATCCCCGACATCGTCTGGTGCCAAATCCTATAGAAACAAGGAAACATATAATTTTTTTGAGAATGTCATAAAATAAAGAAATACCTATGCTGAATCTATCAAATGTGATACATACGTGTGTGTATGATGCACCCAATGAACATGTTGCCTCTACTGCTGCATCAATGGTGGGGCTAGGCACTGATGCATCCATAGTCGTAGAGGTTTTTTTCTTGGGACACAACAACTACAAAAAAACATACAATCAAATATCTATATAAATACAAAAAATACAAAATAAATATATAATGATGAAGAACAAAAAAAAGGGTTATGATACTAACAACCTCCATGAAGCTATGCTTTTCAGTGGGCTCTATAGGCCCATAAAATGTCTACACGTAGCTGGATTATCTGTAAGTTTCACATGGACAGATGATATGTCCATGTTCCCTCTCCTCACTGTACTCTCCTATGCATGCTGAATCTCCAAACCCCATCTCAATGTCATTGGCATGCACCTCCAGTTGAGATAGTGCAAAAAAGATACTCTGTTGCACTAGGATACGAGTCAATGAAGAGATGGCTAGTTGTACCTCTTTCAATTTCTCTACAACATGAGTATTTTGGGTTGTGGGGCCAAACATTCACCTAGGGGGATGGGGACCTAACTCGGGGTCACGCCTGGTCTGCTTTTGGTCCTATGCAGACTCTTGACCCACACCCTGGAAGTCACTAATGTCAAAGTGGTCGACATGCTTACCATAATAAAATCAACCCATAATCTCCTAAGAAAATATAAGGGCATCTCTGTGTTATTGCAGGGAGGTTTATCAAAAACCATGTACCACCTATCCATCCAATTTCTACTAATTTGGGGATGGATGCACCAGTCAATGGATATGCATTTCCTGGTCAAGGGTAGTTCTTGTCCATTTCTAGGATCCCTAAAAATAGACAATATTTTCTATTTTGAAATGCCCAGTTCTTTGATTTGGTTTCTTTACAAACCAGTGCTATAATACTCATACATTATTGCCCTATATTAAAAAATAAATGTAAATTTCCCATGGGCACTTGCAATGGACTGCACAATGATGTCCAAAGAAGTGGCCAAGGATACTCTCCTAGGTTCTCTAGTCTCCCTTAATTGTTCCTCAAGGTTTCTTAATATCACCAACCCCTCATCAATTTCACTATTTACATTGTATGGTGGTGGTGGTGGGTTGGGGTTTTGATCTTCTTGGTTTTCTTGTGAGGGTTTTAAATTTTATCGGGGTTCCATTGTATTGTATATGCTACAATTTAACATTCATGACAGGTAAATTAGTTTCCTTTTTAAAAAAAATACTAAATTACAATTTTTTTTCAATTTAGATTATTGGGAGAAAAATATTAAATTAGAATGACTAAATTGGATTAAAGTTAAGATAAATGTAACATACCTGGACACACAGTGGATGCGGCGGTGGAAAGATCCTCCCTTTCTTCTTCCTCTCTTCACACTATTTTCCCAATCAGAAACATGAACGTGATTTTGTGCACAATATGCACAAAATCGCTCTCGGGCGATTGAAAGAAAAACAACAGTAAGAACACGCATTCATTCTTAAGAGCATGCACATGATCCTACTAATTAAAATACATGGCAATCCATGTGGAGGTTCGGCCACATCTGAACCTATAGTTATAGGAACATGTGCACGTTCCTAGGAACACACACATGTTCTTAATCATGCTATTGCCACTTTTTATGAGATATGATTCTTGTTGGTTTAAAAAAAAATGAAGTTGATCCATTTGTCAAAACAACAAAAGAAGATAACCTTAGGAAACCTTCATCCTAGTTGATTAATGGAATATTGAACCCTATACGGATTAGAATAAGCCTTACAATAAACCAATTTATTTTTTACTAAGATTTGGATAGATCAATCTTGGTCATGATGGAGGGAATCTAGGCTTGTAATTTATGAAGTGCATCTATGATGAATTTGCCTCTTTTCCGATGAACCAAATTTCTCCATTGAATATCACTAGATAAAATCACTTTATTACTTTTTGAAATTATTTTTAAAATTATATAATAAATGGAATTTTGGAAACAAATAGGACAAAAGTCATGAAAAGAGGAATGGGTTTCATTTTTAGGGATTAGGGCTAAAAGGGTTGAACTCAACACTTGAAGCACCTGCCAAATATTTTTAATTCCTCCACAATTGTTAAGATATTCTTTTCTAGCCACTTATAAAAATATTGAAAGAAATCTATTGATCACACATTAGGCTCTAGTCTAAAGGAAAATACTATTTCTTTTAGTTCCATGGAACTTTCTCTGAGGGCTTCAAATTTCCAATGGGAGTGTTGACAATTTGATCCACAATGATTGTATCCTTTATTTTTTTCACAATGGAAAAACATATTGTGACAATTTGAAAGAAAAAGACATCCAACACCTATCCAATTTGAATAAATCTAGTGAATATATAAGGGTATGTTTTGACACCCTTAAAATACATTATTTTAGAGTGGGTTTCGAGATCCAGTGTCCAAAAACATTTCCCACCAAATCCACCTCCTATAACTCCACAATGTGTCTTAGAATGATCATATCCTCCCCTAGCACGATCTTGACTCTCTATGCACACTTTTTAAAACACTTCAATTTTATATTCCATTTCTTTTTTTACGAGGATAATCCTTAACCAATACAATATATCTTGGGTTAATGGGCGATTCCTTCATTCCTTTAAAAAAATTACAATCTCACTAGATTTTATGAATTGGAATGAGGCTAGACCTTCACCTTCAATGGAAACTGACAGTATTCTATGTAGAAAGGCCCCTTCCTTTTATTTTTAAACTAATCAACCACCTCTCCATGAGTCCCAAATAAAATTGAACTTGTATCTCCCAACACAAGAAACCCTAATGCCTAGGTTAGGGTTGTAGAAATGGGGAAATGGAGATCCCTTTGCTCTTATATCTCTCTCCAACTTGGCACAATGAACCTTACCTCTCCTTTCACTTACATCAAAGGTTTATATGCATAAATTAAAATTGTCATTCCTTTATAGTAATAATCGAATAATTAACCATGTACTGTTAACCCTTTGACATCTACTACTTGGTTAGTTTTGGAAAAGAAGCCTATATATCATATTATACCAAGGTTGTGATAATTGAAAGGATCCACGAGGTCAACAATTTTCCTAGCACTAGTTAGGTCATGTCTAGGATTGAAAGAGGGGATAATTACACCATCAAAATGTCTTGAAACCCTAGTCTTCCCACTCCAACCATGACTAAATATTAAAGAAAAAAAATGCATTCTTTCTTATTAGATCACACCATATACCTTGTTCTCCATTTGAAAAAAAACATATCTCCATTACTTAAGTCCCCAAGAGCATTGGGACATACATAAAAAAGAAATGATCACTCTTGTATAAAGGTAATTAAGGTTTTACTAAAACTTACACTATTTATAGCAAGAATGATTTACAATTTCTTGGGTTTATTTCCACTTCCAAATTTACCAAATTGTTTGAAGATAAATCACTTATCCAATCAAAATTTCTACAGTTTCAAATATTTTTTTTAATAAAAATATTAAATACACATAAAACCATATGTTCTTTTAAAATTTTAAAATTACATATATTTCAAATATTTTTTTTAATAAAAATATTAAATACACATAAGACCATATGTTCTTTTAAAATTTTAAAATTACATATATTTCAAATATTTTTTTTAATAAAAATATTAAATACACATAAGACCATATGTTCTTTTAAAATTTTAAAATTACATATATAAAATAATCTCGTACAACTTAGATTCAAATGTACATTATAAATAATATTGATAGCTAGGAAAGTTATCAATAATTATGTTAGTCCTTTTTAGTTGCCAACCTTTCCAAGGGAATACAATCATGTACAAGAGATTTGAGGTCTTGGAAACCACTCAAAGATGCTAAGAATGGTACAATTGACATTTTATTATCATGTTTATTATTAACATAAACCCACAAAATACCTCCCACATAGGAGGAGAGAGAAGATGATAAAGCACACATATTCATCCCACAACCAATAAACCAATATAGGTGACCAATACCTCTATGAGCACCCCATACCTTTGTCCTTGGGATTGCTAATTTCACCTTAAATTTGTATCAAAGAGATGCAAAGAAGTGTCAACAAAGGTATAATATTACTAATGCAATGTGGAATTCCATAAATATTTTTTTAGCGAGCAATACTACATTTGGGGTCAAAATCCAATGTTTGAATCATCATTTTTTGAAAAAAATTATATACAACGTTGAAAATCAATTAAAATTAGTGAAATTTGTCTTGTTTTTTACCCCTGACAAATGTTGGTTAATTGATGTTTGTTAAGACATTTCTTAATCAACATTACATTTCCATAATCAATTTTTTTAAGTTGTCAATATGTATGACATCTATTAAATGTCAATAAATCTATGCTTGTGGATTTCTGTTTTGTCTAGAACAAATACTTTATATTTTCAACGTGTCTACTGATAGAGTTTTTTGTGACTTTTAAAAGAAATTCATGTGAAATAAAACAACCATACTTTTTTCTAAAGAATTGAGTGTAGATGACACAATAATATCGGTAAATTTTGCTTCCCATAACTGAAATTTTATTTGGTCAAAATTTGTAAACACCATTGGGTGAAATCATGAAGATGGGTTACACTTTTGCTTGTTTTATGACAAAAAAAATGGTATTTTCACAAGTTATTCAACTTCCGACATACAAAAGTATTTTTTTTATTTAGAATTTCACTTTACAGTAAAAACAAAACTTGTGAAGAATTGTGTTATCTTTCCAATGACTATTTTTCAATTTTTTTTTATCACGATTTGA
>SNQJ01S0035617.1:55223-103506 GCA_010110895.2 Picea sitchensis | reverse complement strand
TTTCCTCAAGAGAAGATATAAGAATGAAGTCCCCCAAAAAATCCATAAATGAGATCCAATAATATCAGCTAAATTATGCAAAGAGATGAGGAAGTCTAATTTCTCATTAATTTGAATAGGGTCGTACACATTAGTGACAAAACCATAAGTCTCTTCCCCTATTGTCCTAAAACAAGTCGTTGGGATTATAGGAATAGCAAAATAATTGTCTAAATTAATCGTGGCAGGTNACAGATTTCCCTATTTTCCAAATTTTTTGAGCAATGTTGTTCAAGGAAGAACTGGACCATTTTTTTCTTGAAGGAGAAAGATATCTGGGGATTCATAAATTACCTTATTTCACAAGAGCCTTTGCTTTCTCTTGCTATTGATGTCATGAATATTCCACGAGAGAAATTTCATTGAAAAATTGAAGTGAGAGAGGGTTGGAAAGAATCTGTTGTCAAATCATTATGACATGAGTTCACCAATATGTCTCCTATTTACTGAAGAAACTATAGATTAGAATTTTTTCCACTGCATTGTCATCCTTTGGGTTTTCCTTTGGAACTTTGACTTATTGTTTTCCCCTGTTGAACTCTCTTTATATGATCCAAAGGAATTGATTTAATTTCTTAGTGGTGGCATGCATCTACAGTGCCCTGTAGATCAATACCTTCCATCTCCATATCATCTAGATCTGGGTCAGCTTCATCATCTTGTTCCTGATGCATTATCACATCTTTTGAAGGTGGCATATCCAGAGGTGTATCTGAGGTTTGTTTCCACTTAGGATCCTCAAGGATGGAAGGAGAGTCAGCAGACTTATGATATTTTTTCCCATTGAGGGAGGGATCAGAAGGCTTCTCTGAGTTGGTATTCTCTCGAATAAATATTAAGATATTGTAGTCGTTTTTGGTAGAAGGAGTTACCAGAGGGGATGGATTTTCATCCAGATCTTATTTGATTTGTGATCATGGTGAATCCCTCTTCATATTTATTAGGATCATCTTTGGTGGAATTGGGAAGATTGAGGAGAGGGAAATATCGAAAGAGATGGCCATATTGATGACATTGACAACAAAAGAAATGAATGTACTCATAATCGAGGGTTTGGATCCAGTCTGAATCCTGATAGGTGAGGAAAATGGATTCATGGATAGGCATCAAGACATTCATGTATATGCAGATTCTTACATATGTAATATATCTCCATTGCTTGGTTTCTTTTGTTGATTTAACATATGTTCCAAGGGTATTACCAATACCTGCTAGGATTTTCTCATCCCAATATTCTTTTGGAAGTTCATATAGTCGAGCCCAAACCAGGGCATAAGATAAATCCTCCTTGTCTGGGTTAAATTTCTCTTTCCAATAGCACAAGTGCAAACCATTCGAGCAAAAGAAACAATTCTTGTTTTCAAAGAATCTCTCACAATATTCAAGACTATGGAAGATGGAAGTGAAAAATCCTTTGGACTCTGGCTTAAGATCAAACCTATCCTCAGGTTTCCAGAGATATTTGATACAAGAAATGAGATCCCTCTCTGAAGGCTAGAGTCCAAGGAATTTCCTAATGACTGCATGATATCACATGTACTGGACATAGTTTCCTACCTTAGCTGAGTGAATTTCATACATAGGCATTTCCTTTTCTTTCGGAATACATTGACATGGTTTCCATTTAGGAGTTTCTTCGTTTTGTTGATAAGGACCCGCCATATGGGTATCACCCCATGATGTTGCACCTGTATCCCCCTGAATCAGGGTTGCAGATCTCATTGTAGTTTCATTAGTGATTGGTTGGGTGTTTCATCCAAATCCAAGGAGAAAATAATTGAAGGATGGAGGGTCTGAACCCCATAGTTCCCAACCATGGGCATTGCCAGATGGAGGACAATGCAAGCCTAGAAGCCTACACTACTAGGGTTTTACCAGAGAAATATTAAAAATTTCATCTAATATGGCATCACTCCACTATTGAATATCCATGATTATAAGAGCCAAAAAGTTTAATATTAATAGGGGATTGATACAAGTAGCCCAAAATAAATGTGATGCAGTAGACAAAGTTGCTAGAGATTTTAAGAGAGAAAAAAATATATCTGTAAAATGCGCATGCCTTCACTTTGGAACTGGGAACTAATATTAATGGGAATTCAAATTTATGGTGAATATTTAATGATTTGTGGGAAGTTGGAACAATATGGAGAAGTTAGGAAAATGGATAGAGGCTTTAACTAGGAAACAAATTGTTGATCAATTATTGCACGAGTTCAACTTATTAGTTGTTGTTAATAACCTCTATGAAGCACATCCTCCAATATCATTTTTTTGGACATGTAATCCTTGGGATTGCATTATTGTAACATTGATGTAAATATGAAGAATTATAGCTGATAGGAAGATTAATCTATTAAGGAAGTCCAATAGTCATTTATGTTGTATTTATGCACCTATCATGTTAATGTAAATCACACTAGTGGAGTTAAGTTTTATACCAATGCATAGCCTGACAATGGTATCAGAGCAGGGATAACTCCATGATTTGATTCCCTTGTGTTTCATTTCCTCTGACAAACAAAAAACATATGTCTGCCAATTATTTTGCATCCTCAGGTCGCTCCTCTGTCCGTCTGTAAATTTGCATGAAAATATCTCTATTGTCACTCTCTCAAGTTTTACATACCTCTCTCTAGTTATCGCACACATTGAGCACAACCTTCTCTCATCCCTCCACATGTAAATCTGAGCTGGTAACTAAAAATCTCAAAAACATCACATAGCCTGAAACCCTGAACCTAATCTATATCAACACCCTAATTATGCTCTCACCTGTGACTACACTCCACCAAGTGCACTCCACACCCTCAATGCAAACCATAACATGCATGTTTCTCAAGTTAGCTTCCTCATCCACTACTCCATATGTATCCTTGATTGTAATTGACTTGTTTCATTTGTTACCTTCAACGACCATATTTATCGACTGGCCTTAATTATCTTCACATGTTATCATGTTATAGCAGCTTGAAGTTGTGTATGTATCATGTGCATCAATTAATTGAGTTTCCACGACTCCTTATCCCTTGCTTCCACTCTTTCCTTTGTCGCTTTTCCTTTGGTCTGTTTCATTATCCAGATATAAAACCACCATAACCTCCTCTCCCAAAATTTTCATCCTCAACTACATATGCAAAATCTTCTTCTGGGAATTTTGGGAGCCCTGCAAGGTATGTGAAAGACATTGTTACATTTATAATTACCAATGATTTGAATATCATTCCAATTTAGACCATGACAAGTATTACTCTATTGAATCAAATGCATGTGAAAGATCTAAGTGAATTGAAGGAAATGATCGTAATTGTCAGTGTTGAGAAGGTTTTGGAGATGCTAGGGGAATTTATGGCTTGGTGGCCTAGGTAGAAGTAGAAGATTGAAATCTTGTTAGATTATGCAAGAGATGTTGTTTATTTATTTTTTAGGAGAATACGGGATTATTTCTAGGATGATATCTAATAGTGATGCTCCATTATAATTTTTTCATTCTATTTTTGCAAATTTGGAATTAAGAGTGACTCATTGTGTGGGCTATAGATATTGTATGTTTTGATTACATTTTATAAGATTTTTTTCGAGCTCATTTTTTATACATTGAAGCATAATGGGGTGCATTGAAGCATAACCCTTCTTAGTGCAACAAATTATCAATACTTTAGGTTCAACAACTTTTCATTATTCTTGGTGTAGTAACATTATATTATTGGTTCGGTGTCACTATCTCGCTACGTGTGCGTGAAGGAATAAGAAAATGCATTCTCTCATCTCCATTGTCGGCATGGTGATGATTGGAAAAGAAAACTACAGAGAATGGTACAGGAATATCTAAATCACATTGACCTTCAATGACCTGTGGAAAGGCATTTGCAAAGAAACAACATTTCATGATAGAATCATTGAAGAAGAAGCAAAATCATGCTTTGAATATGTTTCCTTAGAATCAAAGACGAAGAGTAGTGTTGTGAGAACACAACAACCCCACCAAAACCATTAGTTTTGGTGGGGACTCAAACTACTAAAATATTTCAAGACACTACTCTTTACCTACCTGAATATTTATCCACTTATGAGCTTACTATTATCATATCGTCACTAAAACCAGAGAATAGGAGCTCTTCACTAATATTTAGGTTTGTCTTTCCAGACCACTCCTACACTACTGTGTAAACTCCAAATGTTGGCCAAGGAAACCACTGATAGCTTCAAAAATTCATCTCCTCCTTGTTCAATTCATTTAATATTATCATTTACCTCCTCCTCAACATTTTTCTCTCAACCTTTCAACTTGCTCGAAACCGAAATCCTGACGATGACGCCTTTATAACATCGTCGTCGGGAAAATTACCATGCAAGATTTACCTGCAAATAAATTGCCCTGGAGATGACAAAGGCCCCATGGTTAAGTGCTCAAATTTCAATATCTGATTGATATTAAACACACCATGAGGACCAACCAGGTCCCAACTTTCCACAAGATTTTGAAAATTGTATAAAACAGCCATATGTGGGTACATGGCGATATCATATTTGCCTGTTTTTACTCAAACAGTCTCGTTGTCGTCCGTAGGATGATATGGAGAGGTTGCATGAATGATTTTTCAATCACTGACGATGACATGGTCAAGAAATTATCCTCTTTGAATGCCCTTTCCTAATCAATATTCCCAACAGAGGATTTGTTTCCCTCCTAAAACCATTGTTTCTAATGTATGTTGATGACAATACATAATTGATCACCTCGAGAAAAAATTTAATGAAAAATGGTACACCTCTGACCTAGTCTTAGTTGTATCACAAATGAAATTGATTGCTCTATTGAAACACACAATAAGAATAAACCTGATCGTGAAAAACACTAAGAGTTGAGCAATCTCCTTTAAGGAAAAGAACTAAGGAATTTTTGTTGTGGGTTTTCTTCTCAGACTAGCAAGTATATATTGAATAAGTTAGAAATGTGTTATTTCCTATAGTTAAATCTAAGAAGTAATTTTATTTTGAATTGTTATTTATGTAGGTGACATATTATCCACAATGAAGACCTGTAGAACAAAGGGTCAAGCCATTGTTGGTCCCGTTAATGTTCCAGGCATGGAATGCTTCAACATTATAGATACAAACAACCATGATGGAAGAGAACATTATGTGACATATCAGGAGATATATGAAATTTTTTGTGATGATACGTGTCCGATCGAGGACGGGGACATTGAAGAATACAATAATATCAAACTTAGCAAGATACATATTAATGTAGCTCACCCAAGCCTCTTCCCTTTCAATGACGTTGCAGGATGGTGCTTCACGCACATACAGAAAGAGACCAAGATGATATTCAATGTTGTTGGTGCACCTATTATGTCTCTCAGAGAAGAGGACCTTAGGATCCGATATAAAACTCCTAAACCTATTGATTCCCTGGATGAATCCTTCATAGAAAAATTCAGGATAGATCACAAGGACTTCAAGACACTGATGGAATATTGGTTTTTGGATGAAGAATGGCCAATAAAATGAGGAGAAATAAATGTGCCCACTCTCTACCTAAAATATCCCTACAGGATTTTGAGCGCAATGATATGCATACTCTATGGAGAAGAAACCAACACACATTTTAGAATTGAATGGTTTTTGATATCCTATACGGTGGTAAAAATCAGGAAATCATTCAATTGGGCCAACATTTTATTATTCATCATATCAACTCGAGTTCGGGAAGCTATAGGTATGAAAAACCCTGGGTTTTATATGACAATTTATCTCATAGATGCAGTTTCTATAGCCCATGTATTTCCTTCTTTTAATTGGGTTTGAGATTCGAGCAAAGCCCCAATTCATGAATATTTCTCTCATTTATGGGAAGTGAACTAAAAGAACCATCTTTATGATATATGTGATTATTTTATGGCCTCCTTACACAAAATCATTTTTGGGCTCACCCTAACTGAATATATCATGGTGCCATTAAAGATTTAAAAGGGATAGGGGATTGGTACATGACCAAATACTATACATATGTTAGGATTTAAGGAGCTACAAAACCACCTCATCTGGTGCCCAAGTATGTACTTGATAAATTGTTGGCTCGCGAAGTGGCGTATCAAACAGTAGACAAAGGGGTTACATGATATATGTCAGAGAAGAATAAGAGGTATTGGCTGATTTTCACTATTCACATGGGACAATACTCTCTCCTAAACAAAAAAAATAGGACAAAAAGGAATTAGTAGCCTTGCAAGAAATATGTATCTGCATTGAAGAAAAGAAGGGAAATGACCCTCAAAATGTAGTGTATGATCACTTGAAAGATGCCAAATTGACATTGTAGACACCTCATCAGGATAGATATGCTAAGGATATTTTCTGAGGAGCTGCACATTTTGAATAAGTATTGAACATGATTCCTAGTGACTTAGTTAGGGAACAATTCAACAAAGACAAAGATGCAAACATATTTTTGAGAATATAACAATTTAAAGAATTGCTTCAGTAAGATAAGGAGAAACGTGAAGCCTTGGAACTGGCTAGGAAACAAAAGAATGCAGAATTGTATAGGAAGTAAGATGAAGTTGAAGAGAGGTACCAACAACAGAAGAAGGTCAAAGCTCAATAGATGTCAGACAAGATAAAAAACCAATATCTGGTCGAGAGAGACAAGGAAGGAAATGAAAAATATGTTAAACCGCCTGGGGAAGAACATGAACATATCAATACAAATGTAACAACAAACCATGACATCAGTATGGTTACATTTCCCTTGGAAGAATGCACTCCCTTGGCAGCCATACCAGGAAGTTTCTCACTCACATCACCTGGTTTAGGTGTTGAATGTGTAGTTGTAGCGGTTGGGGAATATTACTATAGCCATAAGACTAAAGTTATTTAGAAAAGAAATTCCAAAAGGAAAAGAGGAGGGTTAAGAAAAGATATAGTTGAGAGGAACATCAAATGGAAAGCATGCCCATACCCAAAAGAGAATGTTATCCAAGGAACATCGATCCTAAATGATTTTGTTGGCACTAACTCTATGTCAGTTTATGAAATGGTCGACACACTAGATGTGGCTAAACTGAGAATAACAGAACTAGAAAATGTTGTAGAAACAGTAAAAATATATGTCTCTAATGAATTTAGGGAAAAATCCACAGAAACAGGGTGTACTTATAGGGAAGAAATGAAGAGATGGATTCAACTCCGAGAATGGGAATTCACAGCAAAGTTTGAGAATGGGATTAAGATGAATCAAAAGATACATCAGGATGAGATAGAAAAGATCATAATCATACACGCTCAAGAGGTAACTAGACTCAAAGGAGAACAGTTAGATATCAGCAAATACAATGAAAGAATAGAAGATTAAGTTAGGAAACTGCAACAAGATAATCAACTTTTGGAGAAGACTATGGAAGAAAGTACGAAAAATATGGTAGTCGTATAAATAATCAGAGAAGTGGCCATCAAAATGAATGAAGAACTTCAGGACTCACAGAATAAATTCTTCTACGCACTCAATAAAATATTGAAGTCCAAATATGATCAAGTGAAATTAAGTATGCAGGTGAAATATATTCAAGAAAAATATCAGAAATCCCAAGAAGCCTATAGCAGGGTCACAGAATGGCAGGATATTCATCAAAAATCCCCCCAGACCCTGCCTGCATATTCATATAAGAAAAGAATCATAGACCTTTGACTATTGAATGTAGGTATGGAAACAATTGTGGATATCAAGAATACCCAGGATCATGTCAGCACAACAAGAAAAGAACTGTGGAAGTCTTCCAATGGCCTACTCGCACAGTTCAGGATGGACCTCCTGAGGGATTTAGAAAAGGCATCATTGACTCAAACAATGGTCAAAGATGTGGAAATCAAGAGGAATATCAGCATGAACTCCATTGGATTAATCAGTGAAATTAGCTTGGAAATTATAGAGGAAAGGTTAATACATCCCGCTAGGTTAATTTCGCTAATTAAAGATTCAGTGCAACGTGTTAAGAAAAATTTGAAGACGAAAACTATTATTCCCATTTGAAACAACGAAACATACCTTGAAAGGACACAACTATGTCGAGTGGGTGATATAATCAAGGACTTCAAGACATGAAAAATCTTCATAGACACAAAATTTAAACCACCAAGGCCCACTTTATTATCTCATTGTAACCAAATTTTGTAGAAAAATCATAGTCTTGTAATAATTGTAATATCTTAATCGGGAAAGAGAAAAAAGCTTCATTTCAGTCCTTTGATTGTTTGGAAGTTATAAAAATACTAAAATATCCTCTTGGTATTCTATAAAATAGATGAATGTAAAGAAGATAGGACTTTTGTGCTTTTGAATTCTGATAGTATTACTACTTTCATATGAATAAAGAGAAAGAGTCATTTTTGGAGACTGGTGATTCTGGTGAATGTGGTTGAGATTTTTCTTAATAACTTTACTGCTTATCTATGTCTTATGAGTTTATTAGTGTGAACTATTTCTACAATTTTCTCTCAAACATGGATTATCACTTGTTCCCTTTATTAAACGCAATCATAATGTTATTAAACCTAGGTGCATTTTTTTGTTAATTTTTTTAATTACATTACAGTTTTACTCATCACTCACATGTATGAACCATTTCTTGTTCGGATGATATCTTTCTTGACTTTGTTTAATATTAATTATCTAACTCTTGATTAGGATAGACTTAGTTTAGTGTAGAACTGCATCTTAGCTTAGTTTCATTTAGCATCATTTTAGTTTAATTTTAGATTTTAATTCATCTGAGAACCTTCAATTCTGAGATTCATATTTAGACAGTTAATTAGTTAGATTGGTAACCAGGCCAACAATCTGGTCAGAAATGCTACTCCAAATGAGAGTGGGTCTAATTTGGATCTTCCATCGAGAGTGGGTCTAATTGGGACCTGCCATCGGGGGTTATCCCTTACCTTCTTGAACGGGTATTTCAAGCCCATCAACAAGTAGCAGACCAAGTAACATACCAGCCATGCCAACATCAAACAAAGAACGTGTCATATGGGAGGACAAAGACCAAAAGGCATATGTTGTTATCTTTGTGACAGTAAGTGAGGAGGTGACCCATCATATTTCTTTTATTAATGACTCTTATAGTTCCTTGAATAGATTGAATGACTTATATGACACACACTCTTAATTGGAACTCATACAACTAATGGTGAATCTCTTCAACCTGGATTTGAAGAATGATGAACCTATGGCTTTAGCTTCATAAATCAAATCCATAATTCATGACATTGAGGCCACTAGAGTGAAGATATATCTCCCTCTCATGGTATTAATTAATGCCCTTTACCCTACATATTCTCACTACCTTGAATCACTACAAGCAAGTGGTCAAATGAAATCCATCACATTTGACAAGATGGTGGAGAAAGTTGTAGAACATGAGAAATCCTTTGGAAATAAGTCAGCTTCAACTACCGATATAATGTACCTTGATCAGAAAGAGAATAGTAAACCACATGATTCTTCCAGAGGAGAAAGCAGCAGAAGAGGGAGTTTACGTGGAAGAAATACTTTCTGGGGTAGGGGGTAGACACAACCAAGGTGATAGATCCAATCTTCATTGTACCCATTGCAAAAAAAATGGGTCACATGAAGCAAATGATTGTAGAGTTCCATGGGATAAGATCAAAAAAGAAAAACAAAATAAGAAAGAGGACAAAGGTAAAACTTCTAAACCAACAAAAGTTAATTCACTTTAATCTTCCCATTGCAATATATGAGTAACAGAATATTTATTTAACACTTCATATGCTCCTTGGAAAGATGAATGGATTCTTGAAACGTGTGCAATATCCCACATGAAATTCCAAAGAGACTTATTCAAAGACTTCAATGACAATGTATATGGCATGGTGTATTTTTCATATAAGTCGAGTCTCAAACTCTCGGGAATGGGCACCATCAGACTTAACTTTCCTAGATTCCCATATTTTATTTTGCATAATGTGTTCTATCTTCCTGAGTTACAAAGGATATTCTTGACCCTTGTCCACATCTGATGGCAAGGCCATTCTATTCATATGATCGATGGAAAATTGTAAATACGAAAGGATTATGACAACATGTTTGTTATGACCGGAATGGAAGATGGAAGACTATTGAAGTTGAATGGGACATCTTCCCAAACACAAAATGTTGCATACCTCTCTCATTACGGAGAAGGTATAATGTCATCTAGTCTTTTGTGGCATGTTGTATTTGTCCAGATCAATTATGACAGTCTTTGTTTATTGAAAAAGAATGGTTTTTTTGGTTTTCCTATTATTCCTAAGAATTTGAAGAAATGTGATGCTTGTATACTTGGAAAGCACAACAAACAACCATTTCATGATTCTACTTCTAGAACATGTAGAAAAATTGAATTGATTCATTCTTATTTGTATGGCCATGTGCCTATTCCTTTTACAAATGGAAATAAATATGTCATGTATCTTATTGATGATTACACTGGGATGTGTTGGGTATACTTTTTGAAAGATAAATCACAATATTTTGAAACATTTAAAAATTTCCATGTATGGATTCAAAATGAAGCTCGGCCTCGTATTGGCTCTCTTTGTACTGATAATGGAAAATAATATACATCTCATTAATTTGAAAGATACCTTCTCTAACATGGGATCAAGCATCAAACCATGGTTCCATACAATCCTCAACAGAATGGTGTTGCTGAAAGAATGAATAAGACACTTTTAAATATGATTTGTTCCATGATGTTTTTCAAGAATGAAAAATTGATGTTTTGGGTTGATGCAGTTCTATGTGCAGTTTATGTCAAAAACATGTGTCCATTTCATGCTCTTCAAAATAAGACTCCTTATGAAATATGGTATGGCCACATTCCTTCTATGAGGCATCTCAAGGTCTTTGGTTCCACCTGCTATCCCTTGATTCTTAAGAAGAAAAGAAGCAATCTTGATGCAAGGAATCATAAGTGCATATTACTAGGGTACTCAAATACCACTAAGGGGTATCATCTTCACGATGAGACAAACAAGAAATTCATCCTTTCCAAGGATGTAATCTTTCTTGAATACTCTAAGAAAGATGAAATTGTGGAGAGGTAACTTGATCGTCTCGATATATTCACTCATTTAAAGACATATCATGAATTTGATTATGAGATTCCACATATTGAAGGGGGGATCCCTATCTTGGGTCAATCTCTGGAATCTCCTTTTGAAGCATCTTCCCCACATGAAGAATTTCCTGCCACTTCATCAGAACCTAAATTTCATTTGGATGATGTGATCAAGAGGATCAAAAAGATGAGGATGGATGAAAACATAGCACCATCTCAACCAGCTAAGAAACCTGGACCATCTCAAAAATGTCCACCAAAATGGCTCACAAAAACACTTGAAAGTGTTCATCCTGATGAGGTTGGAAAGACAAGAACTAGAATTTCCTCAAGAAGAGATGGAGGTAATGAAGATAATTCAAACTCAAGTGATGCAGATGACATGGATGTTTCATATGATTGTGAATTTAGTTTTTATACTAACCTTGAATTGACTTCCTTTAAAGAATTCACTTCTCGATATGAATGGAAAGAATCCATGCATAAGGAATATGATTCTCTCATCAATAATGGGACATGGAAGTTGGTGGATCCTCCATTTGGAGCCAAACCTATCAGCTACAAGTGGGTATTCAAAAACAAGTATTGATCATATGGCTCACTTGANGAATGGAAAGAATCCATGCATAAGGAATATGATTCTCTCATCAATAATGGGACATGGAAGTTGGTGGATCCTCCATTTGGAGCCAAACCTATCAGCTACAAGTGGGTATTCAAAAACAAGTATTGATCATATGGCTCACTTGAAAAACAAAAAACAAGGCTCATGGAAAAAGAATTTGCACAGAAAGAAGGTGTTGATTATGAGGAGAATTTTTCCCCCATAGAAAAATGGGCTACCATCCGTACTTTGTCTCTATTTTCCATGGCAGCATAGAATGGATGGAAAATTTATCAAATGGATGTGAAGGTTTCTTTCTTGAATGGAGAGTTGAAAGAGAATGTTTTTGTGTCCCAACCAGAAAGCTTTGTTGTGAAGGTACAATAACATAAGGTATGAAAGCTCATCAAATCCTTATATGGCTTGAAACAAGCACCACGAGCATGGTATGAAAATTTAGTTGAGCGTCTTCTGAAATTGAATTTCAAGCATTTCAATCTTGACAATGCGACTTTGTTTGTCAAGAAAGTTGGCAAAAATGTTGTATATCTTATATTATATGTATATGATATGTTGATAACATGGAACAATGAAAGTTACATTGCTTCCATAAAGAAAGAGTTGAAGAAAGGCTTCAAGATCACAGATTTGGGAGATCTTCACTAGTATTTGGGCATTGAGGTAATTCACAATCCAAGGTACATATTCATCTCCTAGAAGAAGTACATTGGAGAATTGTTGAACAAGTTTTTCATGGTTGAGTGCAATCATGTTCTAATCCAATGGAACATAATTTGAAACTCACATCAAAAGAAGGGAATGAATTTGAGGATGCAACCAAGTATAGATAGCTTATGGGAAGTCTTATCTATCTTACTACCACCAGACCATACATTTCATTTTTTGTTGGGATTCTTTCTAGGTTCATGCAAAAGCCTTGTGAAGGACATTGGTTTGTTGCAAAAAGAGTTCTAAAATACTTGAAATGAACTCAAGATTTTGGACTCAAGTACTCTAAGGTGGATGACTTCAACCTGATCAGATATTCTAATTCAGAATTTTTTGAAGATAAGGAAAATGGATTATCAACTTCAGACTATCTCATAAGTCTTGGATCAGTAGTTGTCTCTTGGAGATCACGCAAACAGTCGGTACCAACAAATTCCACAACAGAGGAAGAATGTTTGTCAGTTGTATAAGTGACGAAGGAGATTGTGTAGCTCAGGAAAATACTTGAAGATTTGCAGAAGAAACAAGTGAATTCTACTCCTCTTCTAGTTGACAATAATTCTGCAATCAAATTGGCCAAGAATATCAGATTCCATGATCAAACTAAGCACATCCACACAAAGTATCACATGATTTGATATCATGTAGACGCTAAGACTAGTCACTTGAGACATGGTTCCACAAATGAGCAAATTGTGGACATCTTCATCAAAGCTTGGAAGAGAAAAAATTGAAAAATTCATAATCATGATTGGACTCGCACACACGCCTTCAGATTAAGATGGATAATGTTGGACATGTAATCCTTGGGATTGCATTATTGTAACATAAATGTAAATATAAATAGTCGTAGGTGATAGGAAGATTCATCTATTAAGGAAGACCAATGGTCATTTACTTTGTATTTACGCACATGTCATGTTAATGTAAATCACACCAATGGAGTTACGTTTTCTTCCAATGCATGGCCTAACACATTTAATTTATATACCGAGTTGGATATTGCCCACAAAAAATGCACGATTTCTTAACTCCTACTAGAAAGTCAAGGGACAAAATATCAAGGTTAAATTTCAATGACTTAGCATCACCGAACAAATGCATTATGTCATTAGTGAGCAAAAGGACAGAATTAAAGGTTATTTGATGGACCCACATATTGATGACAAGCTTCTATATTATTAGCAAAAATACAAGTAAATAATTATTCAAGCACAACTACCCCAAGGCATCCACATTGTTTATTTTTAGAATGGGTAGTTGGAAAAAACAATGAGCTATTTGTAGTGCCCCATTTGTTTCGACATGTTATATAGATTGGACTTTGTTGTTTGAGGGCATTTTATTTACAAAATGACCTAGTTTATTGACGTGTGTTATGATGATAAACTCGAACTCTTTGATTATTATGATTGGTTTTAAATTGACATAATGTAACTTTGAATTAATTTTAATTAAATATTTATGTGAAACATATATGGATAAAATGTACATTGATATAATGTAATTTACATTGTCATTTCATATTATTATGATACATTGAAATAGATATATTTGAGGTGCAATTATTTTCAAATGCTACTTATGGTTTGTCTTGTATGACAGGGAAGTCACGGGTGTACATTGATGTGGGAGTATGTCAACATTGTATGGACTTTGCACTAAATTAGGATATGTTATTTGATCTATGATATGATTTAATTTATGATTATGGGATAATTGAATGCATTGATTTAAGTGTGTGCAACCACAAGAAATATATTTTTTGATCAGTCTACAAATGCATAAATGGGGTTGTATGGAAGTGTATAGGGTATCATTAGGGGAGGAGGAATGACATTCCTACATCTCCTACTAGCACTCCTTTTATGTGGCCTGGATTAAAAATCTCGTGACACTTTTACTTAGAGGTTGCATGTTGTCATGAGGGTATACCATGGATTTAGTCACTCACAATTATAGTTGAGGGGCACACACTAAAGAGGTATCCTTATTCCTATGTGATCATTAGTCTTTTAACAAGGGCGACAAAGGTTGAGTTAACAAGGTCTCAATAGTTCCACCATTTCCCCCACCAAGAAAGGTGGATGCTTGAAGGGCAATATGAACATTGCACCCTTAGTACTTATTAGAAAGTAACTCATGAAGGAAATGGAGAATCATGGCACCCTTGATATAGGTTATAGTTTTTAAGTACACATGAAAAGATATTTGATTAAGCATGTAAAAGATGTTTAATTTGGGAGGTGCATTTTAATTATTTTGTGACAACTTAAAATGCATGGTTGATTGATTTACTAAGTATATAGATTAGTGTATATCATAACAAAGAGAAATAAAATAGTTCATTTAAAATTATTTGAAGATAAATGCATTATGGATGTGCATGAACATGAAATAGAAAATAAAAAAAATTAATTAACTAGAAATTAATTACTAGTGCAACCATGAATTAAGGAAAAGAAAAGAGGAACAAGAAATTCAAATTCAAATAGAAGTGTGGAAAAGAAAAGTGGATTATGAGTTATTAAAGAGAATTAATAAGAAATGGAATAATACACTAATTTCTACCAAGTTGAATGAATGTGTAGATGAAAAAAAATTGTATATGGTTATGTATTTCACATTGGATAAGTAGTGATGAGTTATCATCACTACTAAACAGTGGTGTGGGAGGGATCATCAAGATTTCAGAACTCAGAACTTTTAAATGGTATTTTAATTGTGGGTCGGGGACAAATACCAGAGAAGAATTACTTGGAGCATGGGCACTTCTCTCACTTGTTGTCAGGTTGGATATTTCGATGCTTTCGATGCATGGTGATTCTAATATAATCATCCATTGGTTATGTGGCAAGGGTCAATTACAGTTTTTTAATTTGGAGGGTTGGAAGGATAGAGTCCTTGAACTTATAAACCATTTTCATTCCATTTCCTTTCAACATATTTACCAAGAGTTTAATTCAACAGCAGATATTTTATCTAAGCAGACACTTCAATAGGCTCCGGGGAGAATTGTTTACTATCAATGTGTGGGGGAACATGAAGGCCCCCATATGTTCCTAGATCTATTTTAACTCATCTTTGTACTGCTGGAAATCTATTTTTGATGTTCATAGGTGAAATGGGAATCCTCCTTTGGCCTAATTTTTGTCTTGGATCAGAGTTTCCAAGCTAGGCCTTTTTTGACATTTTGACTTTGACTAGCTATTTATTGTCCCTACAAGACTGTCTATTCTACTTCTGATGATGTTATCTTGTAATGAATAGTTTATATTTACTATCTGAATATAAAGTGAAATTTTTTGTAGAAAAAAAAAAAGTAGTGATGAGTTAGATAAGTAAGGAATATTAGATTTAGTTTTCTAAAAAGGGATTAATATAAAATATCATTGAATGATATTCATTAAAGATTATGGTTGAATATTATGGTTAAGGAGAGTTTTGGATAATATGGAAGTTTTACAAGAGAAATAAAATGCATTGTTATGTGCTAAGTTTTAGATAATTTAACTAAAAAATAATGCATTGTCTCATGTGATAAGTGAGTATATTAAAATTTGTGTTCATTAAATGAGACTATTGCACGAGGAAGGTCAAAATTAGTTAAAGTTTAATCAATGATCAATTAAATAAGGTCATTAAGAAAGACAAATACTAGAAAGTTATAAAATCATGGGTATGAAAGAAAATAATTTTCCATTAAGAGGCATGTTTGAAATTGTAATGGAAAATATGTGTCAAGTGTAGAAGTGTATATTGGATTATAACAAGTAAATAATTGATGAATGGATGGAAACAATATTTACAATGCATATTAGTTTAAGCATGTTGAAAATTTTGGAACATAAATATTCTTGCATGGGAGATGAATGGGTGGTGTAGCGATGACATGGTGCAAATTGATGGCATTGAGAGATTACTAACATGGATGATACCATTGATAGAAGTTTGACATGGTCAAATTTTATACTTGACCTAATAAACTTTTATCATTGACTAGCTTATTGCTTACTTTATTTTATGGAGAGCATATGTCTAACTTGGTGATTTTTTATCACTTGCCTATTTTATATTTTATAAATATATGATCCCCTGTTATAACCCTAAATTGCACCATACATGCATACCTGGCATCAGGCCCTCTTACTTGCTATTTTTACCAAGCCATCATTGAGCAGCTCTTCTTAAAAACACTATTTTTGAAGATGTACGCGCCCTGCACCACTATTTCCCGCGTACACACACTTGTTGCACCACTACAACTCTCGTACGTACGCTAGCTGCACAATTACACCCCGTGTATACTCACAAAAGTTGTAAAGAATTTGTTGAGATTACGGGCTATTGGGTAGTTTCCCAACTATCCCACCACCTATAGCTTGTCACCCAACCGAATAACCATCCTTTTGTCATATAAAAGGAGGTGTTGGGGTCTCATTCCAAAGCTAAGCATAAGAACAGTGAAACTATGCCCATTTCACATCCCCTCCTTGCCCCAAGAATTTGCAGCTACCTTGTGAGATTTGTACCAGAATTTCCCATTCTTGCCTTTTTCCTCCATCATAAGCCTATTACATTCCCTAGAGAGAGGTTGAGAGGAGAAATATGTGTGGAAGCACAGTTGGAGCTTGGTGAAGAGGAGCCCAAACCAGGTTCGAGGAGAAGTCGTCGATCTAATTGTAAGTAAACATTGTGATATCAATAAAAGGAATACTTTTTTTGTCCCGAAATATGATGTCTCAAATCTTTGTGCTTCATTTATGCTTTATTCTAACATCTAACCCATGATTTATATATGAGATGCATGTTTGTAGTTCCATGTTTATCTATTTGTGAATGCAGGGCATCCTTGGGAGGATACTTGTAGACAGCGAAGTAATTGAATGCAAAAGGATCGACACCGGACACAGAGTTAAAGGTAGAGTTACCAGATCTTTTCACTTTGTATTTCATGCATGAATGTGGGGTATAAATGGGGTAGTTATAAAAAGTAGGATACTTTTAGACGGTTAGATATGACTACATGTTGAACCCTAGTGTAGTCGATGGGGGGTTTTTCCCTCTATAGCAGAACTAGCGACCATACTAGGGAAATCTATAGGGTTTTAGCGGATATTTTTTGGGTGTTTTAATTGGTTTTACTACATTTTTTGAGTTTCTGCAAGTTGTTGAGTCTTTAAAGTATTATGGTCACCTTTTGGTGCCATACCTGTTCTCCCTGCCATGTCAGCATGCCTGCTTGTTTTCTTTTTTTGAGAAGTTACAAAGGTGTACGCGGCTTGCAATGGGTCTGCACGCGTACATGTGTGCCTTGCTTGTAGACAGCCCGTGTACATACACATGTTGCTTAAGTGTCAGTAGCGTGCTTTTTTCAAGAAATTTTTTCTATAAGGAGAGGTAGTCAACCTCTTCCCTGATTGAAGTCATACTTCTCAGGGGTTTCTTGATCAAGTAAAGTGTCTCTGTTGTTACATTCGTAGCCTGGGTTTGACATCAGTTTGCTTATTCTTTTAAATATTTCTTTTGTTTTCTTTGAAAGGGTTTTAGACGAGTCTGAGAGTCTTTGATCAGCCTGTTTGGTGTTGTCGGTGACTCCCTGTGATCCGCAGTAGGCCAGAAGTCAGTTTTTGGTCTTTCTTTTTTTTTACTT
The DNA here is from genome assembly GCA_010110895.2 of Picea sitchensis. Lineage (NCBI taxonomy): Eukaryota > Viridiplantae > Streptophyta > Pinopsida > Pinales > Pinaceae > Picea > Picea sitchensis. Next base: position 85,361 of record SNQJ01S0035617.1, on the reverse strand, counting down.
TTTCCCCGTTCACTTGCTTTGAAGAAAAAGAAAAAGAATTTATTTTAAGTTTCTTGTTTGAAGAATAAAAACAGAAAAAGATTTCATTTCTTAGTTTGGTTAAGTAGTTAGGTTAGTTGTTTTACTTGTCAGGAAAAAAAAGTTATTTTCTTAAGTTCTTTACTAAATTCTTAGAACATTAAGTAGCTCGTAGTCGAGCGAAATTGTGTTTTAGGTTTTCCTTTAAAAGATCTTAGAAAAAAAATTAGTAACGAAAAGTTGGTTAAAGAGTTAAATTTGCAAATCTTTATTTGTCAAAAAGAAGTAATTTTGCTTTCTGTTTCATTTATTTCTCCTTCATCTCTCAAAACACACCACTAGTTTCATTTTCGTTTCCTTGACTTAAGACAAGCCACTTAAAATTAACGCTAATTTAAAATCAACTAGACTTTATGTTTGTAGGGTCAATCAACTAGTCTAGGCTAGAGCCTTGATTTAGGTTGGAGTGGAAACTCTTCAAGGCTTATAAAACAAACATTGTAGTCTGTGATAGAGAGTGTAAAAAGTCCATTAAACGTGAAAGTTATCCGGGACCCCCCTCTAACACAGGGGCTAAACACGAGGTCGTGTGCGGAAAGGTAGAGGAGATAACCCCTCCAAATCCGGACCAAGCGTAGTAGGGAACNCCACAGAGCTTTGTGGATCTCGAATATGTTTGAGGCCCTCAGTTGTCTTCTGGATCAATTGCTTTCGATACCCTCGATAGGTTTCAAGCTTGATACCCTGCTCATTGCGGTCCACCCGACTATTGACTGTACCCTCCTGGTGGTTGTTCGCGAGATAGAAACCTAGTTGCCTTTATTCTAGTGACTTACACAGGTGACTGCGAGGGTATACCACAGTACCTAGGGCAGACATCAGTCCACTCTTTGCAGATTATACCTAGAGGGTGCTTCTGTATTCGAGTTTCACTTGCACCGGTAATTTTCTCTAGTGTTGGTTAGTATAACTGTTCTTCCAACTAGTTAGTGGTTTGCTTGCTTTATCTCATAGGAACTTTTCTAGTGTGTGATGATTTTCAATGTTAGTAAAATCCTTACAGTGTTGTTGATCTTTTCACAAAGTGGAAGATCAGGAGCTATGCCAGTCGCGAAGGCTTCAGGGCCTGTCGTCAATTTCATTGGATCCACCATCGCCATCGTTACGGTGAAGACTTGACCAACACAGGTCACTTGAGGCGACTAGGCCACAGGAAACTATACTCGAGCCATCACTGAGAGGAGAACACTCGAATCTGGAGGAACCGACTATTTCTAACCTTGGAGCGGAAGCTCTCAGGCATTATAACCCTCTGATGACTAACTTGTCGGTGCCACTTTTGATACAGCTTGCCCCTCCAAGGGTAATACATCACGAGCGTCAGATAGTCCTGCAAGCAGCGATGGAAGAAAATGTTGCTACTTCGTCAGGGAGTCATCACACTCCCTCAACGGTTGTGACCATTGGGGTCAATGCACCTCCTAACCCACCTTCATTGGTCTGGACCACCATGGTCTCAACCACCTCTACTTTGGGCAGTGGTCTGATTTCTTCTATGGTGGCGATCACTGCTTCGTTCACCCAGAGTATGACGGGTCCTCCGTTTTCATATGGGATGCCCGACTTTGATACGAACTCAGTCCTCTCCTACTCCACCCTACATACCATGGTTCTGGGAGTAGAGAGCTCAAATCCTCCTTTGAAAGGGTCCATGGGGGGCACTTCAGCCCCCTATAACTCTTTCCCTTATGGTGGAGGTCATATACCTCCTTCTTTCCCCTCGCTCGGCATTGCTCCCCAGCAACCCTTCGGTCCAAACATGAACTACAACTTGTTTGGAGCAGGTAGTCTAGGACCTTCTTCCTACACCATGCTGGTGGGTTCTATGTTGTTCTCTTTTTTCAATGCATTTGGTAACAATGCTTTCTCGTCAGCTGCAGTCTCGGTCGGGGGAAACCCTGGTTTTCGACAACATAATCCTGTGCAAGGTACTATTCCTACACAGGGGGAAAACACAGGAATATTTTCCTCACAAGGACTCTGGAATCCGTGCCAGGGATCATTTCCCTCGTCAATGATGTCGACCGAGGGCAACCCCTTCCATGGTCAATGGAACCCCGGGAAAGGATCAATACCTATGCCCGTCGGATCGGCAGGGGGCAACCCTTTCCAAAATCTTTGGAACACAACATAGGGAGAAATCCCCTCCCATCCCTCAACATCCAATTATGGGAATCAGTCGATGAGTTCCCAACAAACGCAGTATCTGTTTGCTAGAAAAGGCCATGGTACTTACCAAAACCCTAGCCAGCAGCCCAACTTTTCCTGGCAGACTGGTGCTAGTCAAACTCTAGGATCCTTTCTTCCTGTACATAATCAACAACCTAATCTACCCTTTATGGAAATGTTACATTTTCCAGACTTGTCAAGATTGTTAAACGACCCAATCTGTCATGATCTGCGTTGGCCTCCCATGCCGACAAAGTTTCCATCAAACATTCCAAAGTTCGAAGGTAAGCCTAACGAATATCCAGGCGATCATGTGACCACTTTTCACCTATGGTGCTTGTCGAACTCATTGCAAGATGACTCTGTACAGTTGCGTATATTTCAACGCACTCTAATTGGGAGTGCCTCGAAATGGTACATCGAGCTCGACCGCTCAATATACTCTACTTTTGGTGAATTGGCAATGGNACGATCCCGACACTAAATTGCTGGCCAAATTTGAGCAAACAAAGGTTGACCATATCTCGGATCATATCCAAGAATGGAGACATCAGAAGATTTTGATAAAAGTACCAATCCCACCGGCTTTCCTGTTGGAGTGGTTCCTTAAGTCTTTGGTACCTCAGTTATCCAAGGACGTTGCAACGTCGGGAGTGTTTTTCGAGGAAGAGGCGATAATGAGAGCTCAACAACTTGAACTAATATACTCTCAGTCTGGTTTACTCTATGAATTTTTTCCAAATGTGTCACAGTCTATCCTTGACAAGGCTAGACAAAAGTGTGGACCACATGTCTATGGTATATTTGGTTCAGCACAAGCAAATCCCACTGATCAGTTGTTAAATCAATTGCAACAATGGTCGATACAGCAGACAGCATCCATCCAAACCTCTAGTTCGACTGCTCCCCCTACTCAAATGTTGAACATACACAATGTGCAGTCGACGAACCCGAAGACCAACCAACAACCGAACGGAAAGAAGAAACAGAGAAACAACAAGGGTAAATGGGATAAGAAACCCACCAATAATGTTGGCGGGGGAAACACAGAGAAAAGAAGTTGAAGTATCTATGCAACCTTTGCACGGAAGACCACCCGACTCACTTGTGCCTTCAGCTTGCGGAGGCCTAGAAGTTATTGGCGCAACAACAGCATGTTGTGTTAACAAACCCATTTCCTCATGGGAAAAATTTACTCAAGCCTCTTCAAGTGCGGATGCGGGCAGTCAGGGACCCCCTTCGTCTTCTAGTAATCCCTCAGTCGCGAACATTTATATGATGAAAGGTGATTCTTATATAGCGACTAGGGCACACGATTACAGAATTCCAAACACTGTTGAAAAGGGTAAGGAAGTCGTAAACCATTTGTTCCTCTCCATATCGAGAAGACATTGGGAGAAACAATGACACACATCCCAAAACGGGAGTTCAAGAAAGATTCTCACAATCCAAACGCGAGGGCCGCCCAGAACTACTCTATGGTGGAGGATTTGTCACAAACCCCTTGCGCAATTTCTGCTTTGGAGGTCCTCCAAAGTTTCCCTTCGTAGAGAAAGGCTCTATTAGCTGCCTTAGGATCTGTCGAGACTTGTAATATGGGAACGATCATGCTTGATATGACTGAATTAAAACCTTGTCTTCCATACCACATTGTGTTTTAGATAGTAGTGGATTACACCATGAAAAATTTTACCCAGAATATTTTACGCACGATGGTTCATGAGGGTGCCTCGACATGCGTGTTGTTGTTGGCATGTTGGAATGCCATTGGCCAACCCATTTTGTCTCTGTCGCCTACTCTTCTTACTTCTTTTGATGGTTGTTCTTTCAAACCACATGGTATCATCCCTTATTTCCCCGTGCAGTTAGGGGGGAAGACTGTGTGCATCGAAGTTGAAGTGGTTGATGTGCCTCTCGACTACAACCTTTTGTTAGGAAGGAGTTGGACTTATGCTATGCATGCAGTGGTTGCCAAATTTTTTCAGGGTTTGTTGTTTCCACACGAGGGTTAGATCGTATCCATTGATCAGTTGTCCTTATCTCGTCATGGCCCTTCATCGGGGGCATCCACGGTCCCGATGATTGATACCCCTCAACCCGGCATCGTCAACATAGGGGTTGGTTTGTGCCATCCTTTGATGGGTACTTTCGATTACCCGCCTCCTTCTGGCGATGTCAATCTCATATCAGTTGTCCCAACCAACCTAGGGCTGAACTTTTTCAAGTGTCATCGTTTCGTACGACTTACTTTAGTGATTTGTGGACTCTTCCTTCCCCATCGACCACAATGGAAGGGAAAGGGAATCATGGCATGGCCATGCCCTTGTCCGCGATAGAAGTTGCTTACTCTATTGTCCAACAATATTCACCCAACCTCGATCCAACTCCCGCATAGGATTTAGATCTAGTTCTAGAGCCTACCTGGGATCAAGGTTCCCCTGCCACTACCGATTCCTTAGACTTGGTCTTTCCCTCTAACGAGGTGATTATAGAGGCATTGACTAGTCCATACAGACCCTGGGACGATCTCCATCACAGATCTTATTTTCTCCTAGAGTTAGGAAGAATAGAGGCAGGTGAATTCATGTTGACTATGACTGGAGATAGGTCTTGTCCTATTAATCCTATGGCTACGCACATAGTTTATGCTGAGGGTAATATGGAAACCATCGCTGAAAAAATACCTATAAACATCTCCAGAACCCCCGACATCGTGGAGAATGTCTTCGTCAGAGAGGACTGCTCCCCCGAAGAGATTTAGATCTATATAGATTTATTTAAGGAATTATGTGATGTTTTTTCCTGGTCTTACGAGAAAATGCCAGGCATTGATCCAAGAATAATCGAACATAAGATAATGACTTACCCTGACGCCAAGTCAGTCCGACAGAAGATTCGTTTGGTTAATCCTCAGAAAGCAGCAGTTATTAAGGTTGAAGTAGAGAAACTGCTCAAAGTCAGTTTCATCTACCCCATCCAGTTGACGCAATGGGTGTCAAATCCTATTCCAGACAACAAAAAGCAAGGTATGATTCGTGTATGCATGGACTTCCGTGATTTGAACAAGGCTTGTCCAAAGGATAATTTCCCCACCCCATTCATTGACCAGATTGTCGATGAATGCACAGGATGTGAGGTCTTTTCTTTCATGGATGTTCTTCAGGATACAATGAGATACATATTAAGCTCGAAGACCAGCATAAAACAACTTTTATCTGTCCATGGGGTACATCTGCTTATCGGAAGATGCCTTTTGGCCTGAATAATGCTAGAACCACCTTTCAGCGAGCCATGTCTTTTTCTTTCCACGATCTCAAACATATAGTCGAGGCTTATCTCGATTATTTAGCATCACGATCTCGTAAGAGAGTTGATCATCCCACGCACCTCCGACTTATCTTTGAGCGATGTTGCTACTATCAGATTCTCTTGAATCCCAACAAATGCAGTTTTTGCGTGACGTTGGGTTGTCTTTTAGATTTCATAGTTTCAACAACAGGGATCATGGTCGATCCTCTAAAGGTTGAGTTGATAGTTCAATTGCCTCCCCTGTGCACAGTCCCTCAGCTTCAGAGTTTACAGTGAAAATCCAACTTTCTTCGGCATTTTATCGCAAACTATGCCGAGATCACTAAAGGGTTCATGTGTTTACTGAAAAGGGACATTCCTTTCTATTGGGACGAAGTCACTCGACGCTATTTCAAAGCGTTGAAATGCGCCCTCACATCTGCCCCTCTGCTTTGGCCACCCAATTATAATAAATATTTATTATTGTACTTGGCCACGACAGAGTCGACCATCGATATGGTCTTGGTTCAAGAGGATGATCTGCTTGAAGAGCATGTGATTTATTACCTGAGCCAAGGCCTGGTTGGACCAGAACTCAACTACTCCCACGTTGAGAAGCTTGTGTTGGAAACAGTTCATGATGTCCAACGATTCTGTCATTATATTCTGCTTCGCAAGACCACCATAATTGTCGTTGTGAATCTGTTTCAATACATGTTGACACGACGTGTAATCGGCAGAAATATCAGTAGATGGATTTTCATCCTCTAGTAATTTGACTTAGATTTTGTTTCCACGAAATATAAAAAGCCATTGGTCTTTGTGGAACTTATCTCAAAACTTCCGGTCGAATCAGGTGATGTTATGCCCGAAGAATCACCGATTAAAGGAGATATTTTTCTGATTTCATCTTCTAACCACTGGTATGGAGATATACTAGTCTATTTCTAGACTTTGAAGTTCCCCGCCTCTGTTTCTCGCGATGAGCGTCAACGTATACACCATCAGGAAAAAAAATTATCTCATACTCGATGACGCTTTGTATCGTCAAGGTGTAGATTGAATCCTTCATCGGTGTGTCACTCATGAAGAAGAGGAACTCATTCTTAACGACTGCCACACAGGAGCATGTGGTGGTCATTTTTCTGGGTTAGCAACAGCCTAAACGATTCTACGAGCCGATTACTTTTGGTTGACGTTAATCAAGGATTGCGTTGAATTGGTCAAGAAGTGCCACCTGTGTCAGATCTTCTCTCGGAAGATGAGGTCACACCCCACTCCCATGTTTCTCGTCATTACAGTTGGTCCCTTCACCAAGTGGGGGATTGATTATACTACATGCCACCCGGCTTCAACCAGGGGGCATCGTTATATCATCGTAGCAGTAGACTACTTCACAAAGTGGGTCGAGGCTATGCTAATGTTCAATAATGTTGGCGAAATCGCAACTCTCTTTATTTTTAACCAGATAGTAGCAAGGTTCGACATCCCAAGGGAGATTGTAACTGACCATGGCAGTCACTTTTAGAACAAAATGATGTTCGAGTTAACATCAAAGCTTGGGTTGAGGCAAGAGATTTCATCACCCTCCTACCCATAAGAGAATGGTCAAGTAGAAGTTGTGAATAAGTCCCTCAAGACTATTCTGCAGCAGACGATCAATTATGCCAAGTCAAATTGGCATTTGATGTTGTACTCGGCATTGTGGGCCTACCGAACGCTTGTAAATACTGCCACCGGTTTCTCACCTTTTCAACTCGTTTACAGGCTGGAAGCAGTATTACCAATAGAGTGCCAGATCCCATCTCTAAAGTTAGCAATACAGTTATTTCCAAACACTTCAACACTTGAGGAATGCTTATTATATCTCGAACAGCTCGATGAGCAATGTCGTGATGCAAACTTGGCTAACGAGGCTCACAAGCAAAGAGTCAAGTGTCAATATGATCAGTCTATTCATCCTCGGATTTTCTCCGAAGGTGACCTTTTCCTAGTCTATAACCAAGATAAGGATCCCCTGGGGGCAGGCAAGTTCAAACCCATGTGGTTTGGACATTTCATTATGAAGGAGGTCTTAAAGAAGGGTGCTTATCATCTGGTTGACTGTGAAGGAAAAGCTTTGGCGGAGCCTAGAAATGGGCTCTACCTCAAGAAGTATTACTCGTAGGTTGGTCACCTTGGGTGACTTCTTGTACATATGTATAGTTCTTATACAGTTAGTTTATGTCTTTTTGTCCTATGGACGTGTCGTTATTTATGTCATCTTTTTCACTGTGGCAGATTTCAAGTGAATTAGAGGTGTTTTTTGGGTTCACGGACGGCGCTAGCCAACACACTCAGAGGCTTGCTTCCACAACTTGGGATATTTTCACACCTCAAGGCCAATTGCTTTCTGCTAGAGGTATCTGTTTAGGTGACACCACAAACAATGTCATCGAGTACAACGTAGTAATAGAGTTTCTTCGTGACACTTTGTCTCTTGGTATCTCTCACCTCCGGGTCTATTTAGATGTTCATCTGGTTGTGTCCCAGTTAGATGGGGTTTACCGCGTTTTTTATCCTACTCTACATTGTTGATTCCTTAGGGTACATCTCTTAAAGCGTTGCTTTGATTACATTACATATATCCATGTTCCTAGGAGATTGAATCAAATGACTGATACTCTAGATAATCAAGTATTAGATTGGCATATTGCACACACATGAAAGAAGCACACACATACACATGTACATACATTATAAAAATGTGCTCCATAAGACATAAAAGATGTAAATATGCANCGCAAGCGCCTCAAAAAACAATATGTCCAGTACACATCACGTGGCTTATGCCCTCAAAAATATATAAAGAGTGCCCTCGGCATGTAAGTGGTCCATCCTAATCTAAGCACGGGGCCTATTGACCCTACCATAGTGAACAACGGTGTTTTCCAAATGCCAGAAGAGTTGGACCCAGGTTTGTGGCACCCCAACTACATGAGGTTGCGTCGATGACGGGAGGTCCTCGATCTTGGCCATGGGGACTGCACGAGTGAGTGCGGTGAGGTTATGCTCCACCCGTATCAAAAATCTCTTAGCCTCTCCAGATGGAGGTCCCCCTATCGTTGTTGTCGGTCCAACAGTTGTGGTTGGTACTGCCTCTGGCCGAGGACGTCGCCTGGTCCTCGAGAATTCCATTGGATGCACTAGTCCCACATGTGTATATAAACAGATACATAGTTGTCAGATACTCGGATTCACATAAAAAATGATATATATAAAAAGAAACTAAAAATTAAATAACTTTTAAAATAAATGTACCCATCTCTCATGCACCCATCTCTCCTCGCTCATCTCCAGGAGGTATGGGCATGTCCAGATCCCTGGAAAAGTTGATCCCGACGTAGGGGTAGTCCTCTATCGTCGGAATCTGTCATGTCCACTAGTCGAAAAATGCATCATCGAAGGCCTCTGTGGTCCTTCCTCCCCCTTGTCGTGGCAACAATGTTGCCCATCTACACACTGTTGGGAGCGAGGCCACATGCCCCCACACTGTATCTCATGGACTAAGACTGGGTACCCTCTCAAAGAAGAATGAACACAAAATGGTACCAAATTCGAAGTTTTTTTTACTCCTCCCACGACACTCGGTGAGTTGTCCCTTCATGCAGTCAAGCATGGTCGTGCTCTAGTCAAACAATCGTGTGTTTAAGCATTGCACTACACAATGCATATGCGCCCGGGAGGCATGATGTAAGGTAGTGAATCCATTGATACGCCCAATAAGTAAAACTATCACCTTCAGTGATAGGTTGGTCATCTTGTGGATTGGCACCTCAACCTACTTTCTCAATGTCAGCCTCGCAATACAGTCTGATCATCTCAACAATGTTGTGGGGCCTAGGGGGAAATGCACTCAAGTTGACTAGTTCCCCTCTCCTCGAGAGGCTAGACAGAAAGTAGATATTCTCAGTCGTTGGATTCAATGATTGCCCCTCAAAGCATAAATGCCTCAACATCAGGGTGCCAATAATCCACCAAGGCATTCAGCAACCTAGGTTGTGCCCTCATGAATGGACACCGAAAGAACTTCCATAACCCGCATTGTCTCAATGTGGCCATAGTTGCAGGGTCCTCATCGACCAAGATATCAATGTCTTCGTGCTCCCTCTCTCTCTAGTGGACATACATCCTGTCAAATGACAAGTTCAGAGGGGAGTTAACTCTTGTATTTTCATTTTTTTCATGTTCTTGAGGGTGTACATGGGTTGTCTTGGACACAGTGGAGTATGCACGTGGGCATATTGTTTTCTTCCCACGGGCATACGTGGGTTGTCCTTGGACATCCCGCATACACATAGGGACTCCCTTTTTTAAAGGGGCGCGCCCCCCAAAAAAACAAAATAAATACAGAAAGGAAGTATGGAAATGCAGAGGGGTTAATTTGTAGTTACTTGGTCCGAGCGGAAGTTCGTTTCATCCTTTGAAGCTCTCAGAATCAACTCTTTTAGAAAAGGGTTATTTTTATCTGTTTGGTTAATTCTCAATTTGCAATGGTGAAAATGAGTTGGCAACTTCTATTTATAGACTTTTTTGGCCCTTTTTGCCACTTTTTTTTAACCTTTTTGTCGTTTTTTTTAGCTTGAAAATTATTTAACGTGGTTCTTGAGTTTCTCATTGGATGTTACGATACACTTCACTTTTGGTTTGAAAAACGTTTTGGGAGATGGGTCACTTTTAAAGATTCTTTGGTAAAAGTCATTTTTCCAACTTTTTTCATTGAAGTTAGGATTCCACCTCCACTTTTTCCATCTCATTATATTTTCCACTTTTCCATAGGATCGATCCCACCGAATTGCAACACGGAACCATCATTTCTTCTTTAGAAGTGTCATAATTTAGTGCTAGATCCTACCTCTACATCGATGCCCTAGGTAGATCCTGGTTGCATTTTGGTGTCCATGTCGTCATTAATGACTTTAGGCTCGGGATTCCTTGTTAGTCCTGTCCTGATTACGAGATTGAGCCTCATACGTCTGATGCATCATCACTCTTGGCCTCACCCTCGGGACTCCCAGAAAATGAGTCGTCTTTAAGCCCTTTTCAGACTCTCTAAACATGAAAATATTGTTGAGCGATCTTGTTTTCCTTCACGCTCACCAAACTAAAACTTCAAGGCACGTCTATTCGATGGTATTTTACCCCTTTTTTAGTCTGAATGGTCAATTGTACAAACAAAGGTATACTCTAGGAACTTTGGTTCACTAGAAGAGTATTCTCAGGTATAAGTTTAACCCTTTTTCGGGCCTGAGGGACTAAATTTACGAAAAAGGAACCCCCCAAGGAGTCCACAGTTAAGCTCTTTTCAGACTCCCTAAAATTGAAAAGATTTTTGAGTGACCTTGTTCCTTCACACTCGCTAAAACGGTCCAGAAGAATATCCCTTACGGAGTCCATAGTTAAGTTCTTTTCAGACTCCTTAAAATTGAAAAGATCGTCGAGTGACCTTGTTCTTTCACACTCATTAATTGGTTCAAAAAAACATCTACCGGCATGAGTTTACCCCTTTTTCCGGCCTGTAGATTAAGGAGGAAAAAGGTACGCCTCGGGATACTTGTCTTCCCGAGAGAGTTCTCCTAAGTAATTTTTATACGTTTTCATGCTAAGGGGACTAAATCTAGAAAAAGGTTGTGAGTCCATAGCTAAGCTCTTTTCAGACTCCTTAAAATTGAAAAGATTGTCGAGTGTTCTTGTCTTTGTCACACTTGTTAAAATTGTTTTGAATAGACGTATTTTTGGTTCTAGTTTACCCCTTTTTCGAACCGATTAGACTACCTTTGAAAAAGGTACCCCAGTGGAGTCTTCTTTTATGCTTTTTCAGACTCTCTAAAAGTGAAAAACCACCGAGCTTACCTTCTCTTGGCTCGTGAAAAATACATTGAAGGGGTTTCATCGTGTCTTATTAATCACATTTTCATCCCTACGTCTTTGGCCTAATTCTGGCTCCATGTTGCTCTCAATTGAACCTTTAAAGCATGCCTTATACGCAAGCCTTGTAGCACTTTGCCTCTGCGTCTTGACACCTTGACCCATGGGGGAATTTTCCCGAGTGTTCTTTCCCTACACATATCTCCTTGCTTTGAGCATTAGTGTGTTCCTTGTGCTTGGAACTAGTATGCTTGAGACACTCGTTCCTCCTTTGTAATGTAGCATTCTTTTATTCTTTTTCAAGCTCTTCAAAAATATTGAAAAAGACAAAAAATCAAATATACCCCAAAAAGAGGACGGGAAAAGTATTTTCTTTTTATGGCAGCACAATGAGTCGCCCTTGGACAAAGCACATCCTTATGTTTGTTCGTCAATATTTAGGATTTAATATGACCTTAGGAAGTTTTTCTCGCTACATAGAATTGTGTCCTCCTCCGTTTGGTTATTCTTCCAAACATATGGAGAGTTTGTGTTGCCTCCTGCATCGTGAACTTATGTCAATGTCATGTTGCCTGAGTCTGATCATCTGTCGTGCTATTGTCCAAGGGAATTTTTACCCAACTTGAGTCATCCTTTCTACAGTTTGTCTCTTGACCTCATGTCCGGCCATCCAGAAAGTCCAATCAAGTCCTTGTTCGAAACTAGTGAAGTTATCTGCTTGATCACTGAGATCCTCTTGGTTGTTCCCCGATGAGTCGTCGAAGGCCTCTAGGTAGTGAATTCATACACTCACATTACACTCCTACCCGAGTTTTGAATATCTTGAAGTTGTTGCTCAAGCTCGGATGGCCTCATCTCCAGCCATCAGGCGTCATTGACTTCTTGAAGATGGATACTATACATGTATATCTTTGATTTTGAGATGTAGATCTGTTGTGTATCGCTCACGGCTACACTTTATATAGTTATATGACATGGATCTATAGTGTATTTGATTGGAAGCCATGATTTATTTCATCTCGAGCATGGGTATGCCCGCCTCGGAGAGACAATTATTATTTTTTACAGATAGCACCTCCTGAACTCTAGTCCCGAGCTCACTCGCTTCATATGTTGGTGAAGATTTTGTAATGTATTTCATCCATCGAATGTTCTTCTGACCTCACACATTAGGGGGCATATGTTATAACCCTAAATTTCACCATACATGCATACCTGGCATCAAGCCCTCTTACTTGCTATTTTTTCCAAGCCATCACTAAGAAGCTCTTCTTAAAAACACTATTTTTGAAGATGTATGCACCCTGCACCACTACTGACCACATACAAACGCTTTTTGCACCACTACAACTTGTGTATGTATGCTAGTTGTAACATTACAGCCCACGTATACTCACAAAAGTTGCAAAATTAAAAAGTTACAAGGAATTCGTTGATTTTACGGGCTATTGGGTAGTTTTCCAACTGTCCCACCGCCTATATCCCGTCACCCAACCGAATAACCATCATTTTGTCATATAAAATGGGGTTTCGGGGTCTCATTCCAAAGTTAATCATAAGAACAATGAAACTCTGCCCATTTCACATCCCCTCCTTGCCCCAAGAATTTGCAACCACCTTGTGATATTTGTACCAGAATTTCCCATTCTTTCATTTTTCCTCCATCATAAGCCTATTCCATTCCCTAGAGAGAGGTTGAGAGGAGAAAGATACATGGAAGCCCAGTTGGATCTTGGTGAAGAGGAGCCCGGACCAGGTTCAAGGAGCATTCGTCGATCTCATTGTAAGTAAACATTGTGATATCAATAAAAGGAATACTTTTTCTGTCCCGAAATATGATGTCTCAAATCTTTGTGTTTGATTTATTCTTTATTCTAACATCTAACCCATGATTTATATATGAGATGCATGTTTGTAGTTCCTTGTTTATCTGTTTGTGAATGCAGGTCATCCTTAGGAGGAGACTTGTAGTCAGCGGAGAAATCGAATGTGAAAGGATCGACATCGGATGCGGAGTTAAAGGTAGAGTTACCGAATCTTTTCACTTTGTATTTCATGCATGAATGTGGAGTATATACAGGGTAGTTATAAAAAGTAGGAGACTTTTAGATGATTATATCTGCCTACATGTTGAACCCTAGTGTAGTCCATATGGGGGTTTTCCCGCTATAGCATCCCCTCACACATTTGAGATTAATGAATCCATAATATGTGAATGTTAGACTTATTGCGAGACAGAGTGTTGAAAACATCCTATCCAAAGAGCCATACAACAATCTTAAGAAACCATTTGTAAAGTTGTATTATATTGTATTGTACATGATGTACATAACACTAATTAATTAGTTAACTAAGTTATCTTTTATACATCATTTTGGAGAAACAATTTCTTATGTGTTTGGATGCATTAATAAATTTATGGTTTAAATTTTTATAGTCTATTTTKCTCAAGTKTTAATTAATTCTTGTTAATTAATTCTTTACTTATTAGCATGGAATTGTGAAGTGATCTTATAGTGAAATTTTGTTTTATTAGTTTCATGACATAGTTAAGTGATTATCACAAATATGTTGTAAAGATAATCTAGGAAAAAGGTGGGTTGTCTCGCAAAATGTTTTCTAGGTATTATCTAGATTTATATTATAGAGGTTGGTTGTGATCAACAACCACTAAGAGTGTTAGTAGTCATTTTTCTAAGAAATTTGACAATCGTGACCAAATTTCTAGCACTCTAGATTTTTCAACAATAGGATATAATCAATATAATTAATTACAAGTATAATTAAGTATGTTATTGTATTCAACCTACTAAATTCAAGTGTTTCATAACAATCATACATCATATTCAAAATGCTCTAAACTGAGAGATCTTAGTGCACAAAGATTATAAATAATGAAATATGGACAAAATGACTATGGAACCCTTATGAATATGAAAATGTTACACATTAACATGAATGAGTTAGAGTTTTGTTAGCCTTATTAACTCGAGAAAGTAGCATTCTTATCAAAAATATGTACGACAACCACTTCTTTATTTATTTGATCAAATAATTCATTAACCAACCACCACCATAAGGGTAAGAAGCAATTGAATGAATTATTTTAATGTACAATAAATTTTCTTCCATTATAATCATTGCAATTTGCCATCTCTTTTGTAAGATGGAATTCAATTCTCATTGTAGTTATGAATATAGACTGGTACATAAATGAGATAAATTATACTTGATTGATAAGTGTTACATATGATAACCATAAGAAACTTGTGATTTTATGCATATAGAAGAATATATATACCAAGAAAGTGCTCTATAGAAGATGGGGTTACATGGTGTTACATTTTAAACTATCAAAATATGTGATAAGTCCAATTTTCGTTTTACTCATAATTGCATTGAAACTTTGTGAAATGACAAGCATCATGCATATTAGCATTTAATTCGGAAGACTTTGTGCTATTGTGAAAATCTCTGGTACAATTCCAATCCGCTCCATTGGATGAATATGGCGATTCAACATGTAATAGCAAAGGTTTTAATAAACGATATCGCTGAAATCTTTGTTTAGCGTAATCCATATAATCAAAATCCATATCATTCACGTGTTTCTGTAAAAAAATAAACATAGTAATAAGGAGATTGTATTGTATATGTTGATGAAAAGGTTGACTACAAACAAATGAAAACAATATATTCTTTAAGCAATATATGTCATTTTCAAATTGATGGGGCGTTTCAACATTATTTCCTTAATAATCTTTAAAAGGCATTAAAAAATATGAACAAAATTGAAATCATTCATTTATATATTTTTAACAATGAGGAAGTAATAAAGAACATACCGAAATTATACTCCATAAGCTCCAATGCACATGACTTACAAGTGTATATTTCTCAATGTGCTTTAAAAGCTTTTCGACTTCTCCATCTCTCACCATTTTACCTATGTAATCATCACAATACCACTAAGTTTAGCATAAAGAAAACTAAAAAATACTTCCAATAATCGTTGAAGGACTAGATGTATTTTTAATTGGACTATATTTAAAACTCCTAAGAAAAATCCTTCCAATGATTGACCAAAGATTAGATGTATTTTTAATTGGACTATATTTTAAACTTCCAAGAAGTTAATTTTTCTAACTTGATTACAATATACAAACAAAATAGGGAAAACATTCATGTACAACTAATGATTAAGAACATGTGTGTCAAATAGTTGGGTTGAGGGGGGTCCCTTGTCCCACAAACAATGGGGTCTTATACACCAATTTGATGCGGCTTGGTTGTGACCTTAAAAATAGATTATTATTATTATTATTATTATTATTATTATAATACACAGAATTATTCAACATTTCCTAAATTTTAGAAAAATGACAAATTAATTATCTTCATAAATGAAGATAAATATTAATAAGTGAAGTATTGAACTTGATTTGAATGTTTTATAATATCTAAGTCCTAAAATGAATGATAGGAATATTAAATCCATCTTAACTATAAAAATTTTAATCTTAAAATGTAAAAACATATCATTTTAATCTCACTAATTATATTAACAATCCTAAAATTTGATTAATATTTATTTTTTTATAAATTTTTAATAAAATATTTATTTATTTTAAATAATTAAAAAAATATCAACCAAATAAATAAATATAAATATTTAATAAAATAATTAAATATTTTAAAATAATTATAAAAATTATAAAATCAAAAGACAAAGGTAATCAACAAATGACTAAATAAGTAAAAGAATGNGATTAATCTAATAATAAAAATAATAATAATGACATGATTAATCCACAATGGGGATTTAATCCAATAACAAAATAATAAGAATGCTCTTCGCAGTTACATTATTTCAACACATGTGTGCCTTGCTTGTAGACAGCCTGCGTACATACACATGTTTCTTAAGTGTCAGTAGCGTGCTTTTTTCAAGAATTTTTTTCTATAAGGAGAGGCAGTCAACCTCTTCCCTAATTGAAGTCATACTTCTCAGGGGTTTCTTGATCAAGTACAGTGTCTCTGTTGTTACATTCGTAGCCTAGGTTTGACATCAGTTTGCTTATTCTTTTAAATATTTCTTGTGTTTTCTTTGAAAGGGTTTTAGACGAGTCTGAGAGTCTTTGATCAGCCTGTTTAGTGTTGTCGGTGACTCCCTGCGATCCGCAGTAGGCCAGAAATCAGTTTTTGGTCTTTCTTTTTTTTTACTTTTTCCCTGTTCACTTGCTTTGAAGAAAAAGAAAAAGAATTTATTTTAAGTTTCTTGTTTGAAGAATAAAAACAGAAAAAGATTTCATTTCTTAGTTTGGTTAAGTAGTTAGGTTAGTTGTTTTACTTGTCAGGAAAAAAAAGTTATTTTCTTAAGTTATTTACTGAATTATTAGAACATTAAGTAGCTCGTAGTCGAGCGAAATTGCGTTTTAGGTTTTCCTTTAAAAGATCTTAGAAAAAAAATTAGTTACGAAAAGTTGGTTAAAGAGTTAAATTTGCAAATCTTTATTTGTCAAAAAGAAGTAATTTTGCTTTCTATTTCATTTATTTCTCCTTCATCTCTCAAAACACACCACTAGTTTCATTTTCGTTTCCTTGACTTAAGACAAGCCACTTAAAATTAATGCTAATTTAAAATCAACTAGACTTTATGTTTGTAGGGTCAATCAACTAGTCTAGGCTAGAGCCTTGATTTAGGTTGGAGTGGAAACTCTTCAAGGCTTATAAAACAAACATTGTAGTCTGTGATAGAGAGTGTAAAAAGACCAATAAACGTGAAAGTTATCTGGGACCCCCCTCTAACACAGGGGCTAAACACGAGGTCGTGTGCGGAAAGGTAGCGGAGATAACCCCTCCAAATCTGGACCAAGCGTAGTAGGGAACGCATATAGAGGACTTGTCGTGGGATTATTTCGGTCGCATTTTCCACAGAGCTTCGTGGATCTTGAATATGCTTGAGGCCCTCAGTTGTCTTCTGGATCAATTGCTTTCGATATCCTCGATAGGTTTCAATCTTGATACCCTGCTCATTGCGGTCCACCCGACTATTTATTGTACCCTTCTGGTGGTTGTTCGCAAGCTAGAAACCTAGTTGCCTTTATTCTAGGGACTTACATAGGTGACTGCGAGGGTATACCACAGTACCTAGGGAAGACGTCAGTCCACGCTTCGCAGATTATACCTGGAGGGTGCTTTCGTATTCGAGTTTCACTTGCACCGGTAATTTTCTCTAGTGTTGGCTGGTATAACTGTTCTTCCAACTAGTTAGTGGTTTTCTTGCTTTATCTCATAGGAAATTTTCTAGTGTGTGATGATTTTCAACGTTAGTAAAAGCCTTACAGTGTTGTTGATATTTTCACAAAGTGGAAGATCGGGAGCTATGTTGGTCGCGAAGGCTTCAGGGCCTGTCGTCAGTTTCATTGGATCCACCATCACCACCGTTACGGCGAAGACTTGACCAACACGGGTCATTTGAGGTGACCGGGCCACAGGAAACTGTACCCAAGCCATCCCTGAGAGGAGAACACTCGAATCTAGAGGAACCGACTATTTCTAACCTTGGAGCAGAAGCTCTCGAGCATTATAACCCTCTGATGACTGACTTGTTGGCGCCACTTTTGATACAACTTACCCCTCCAAGGGTAACACATCACGAGCGTCAGATAGTCCTGCAAGCAGCGATGGAAGCAAATGTTGCTACTTCGTTAGGGAGTCATCACACTCCCTCAACGGTTGCGACCATTGGGGTCAATGCGCCTCCTAACCCACCTTCGTTGGTCTAGACCACCATGGTCTCGACCGCCTCTACTTTGGGCAGTGGTCTGATTTTGTCTATGGTGGCGATCACTGCTCCGTTCACCCAGAGTGTGATGGGCCCTCCGTTTTCATACGGGATGTCCGGCTTTGATACGAACTCAGTCCTCTCCTACTCCACCTTACATACCATGGGTCTGGGAGTAGGGAGCTCAAATGCTCCTTTGCAAGGGTCCATGGGGGGCACTTCAGCCCCCTATAACTCTTTCCCTTACAGTGGAGGTCATATACCTCCTTCGTTCCCCTCGCTCAGCGCTACTCCCCAGCAACCCTTCGGTCCAAACATGAACTACAACTTGTTTGGAGCAAGTAGTCTAGGACCTTCTTCTTACACCACGTCGATGGGTTCTATGTCATTCTCTTTTTTCAACGCGTTTGGTAACAATGCTTTCTTGTCAGCTGCAGTCTCGGCCGGGGGAAACCCTGGTTTTTGAAAACATAATCCTGTGCAAGGTATTATTCCTACACAGGGGGAAAACACAGGAATATTTTTCTCACAAGGACTCTGGAATCCGTGGCAGGTATCAGTTCCCTCGTCAAGGATTTCGACCGAGGGCAACCCCTTCCATGGTCAATGGAACCCCAGGAAAGGCTCAATACCTATGACCGTCGGATCGGCAGGGGGCAACCATTTCCAGAATCTTTGGAACACAACGTAGGCAGAAATCCCCTACCAGCCCTCAACGTCCAATTATGGGAATCAGCCGATGAGTTCCCAACAAACACAGTATCTATTTGCTAGACAAGGCCATGGTACTTACCAAAGCCCTAGCCAGCAGCCCAACTTTTCCTGGCAACCTGGTGCTAGTCAAACTCTAGGATCCTTTCTTCCTGTACATAATCGACAACATAATCTACCCTTTATGGAAATGTTACATTTTCCAGACTTGTCAAGATTGTTAAACGACCCAATATGTCATGATCCACATTGGCCTCCCATGCCGACAAAGTTTCCCTCAAACATTCCAAAGTTCGAAGGTAAGCCTAACGAATATCCAGGCGATCATGTGACCACTTTTCACCTATGGTGCTTGTCGAACTCATTGCAAGATGACTCTGTACAATTGCGTATATTTCAACACACTCTAATTGGGAGTGCCTCAAAATGGTACATCGAGCTCGACGGCTCAAGATACTCTACTTTTGGCTAATTGGCAATGGTTTTCCTAAACCATTTCCAATTACCTGTGAGATACGATCCCGGCACTGAATTGCTGGCCAAATTTGAGCAAACAAAGGCTGACCATATCTCGGATCATATCCAAGAATGGAGACATTAGAAGATTTTGATAAAAGTACCAGTCCCACCAGCTTTCCTGTTGGAGTGGTTCCTTAAGTCTTTGGCGCCTCAGTTATCCAAGGACGTTGCAACATCGGGAGTGTTTTTCGAGGAAGAGGCGATAATGAGAGCTCAACAGCTTGAACTAATATACTCTCAGTCTGGTTTACTCTATGAAGTTTTTCCAAATCTGCCACGGTCTATCCTTGACAAGGCCACACAAAAGTGTGGACCACATGTCGATGGTATATTTGGTTCAGCACAAGCAAATCCCACTGATCAGTTGTTAAATCAATTGCAAAAATGGTCGATACAGCAGACAACGGCCATCCAAACCTCTAGTTTGACTTCTCCCCCTACTCAAATGTCGGACGTACACAATGTGTAGTCGACGAACCCAAAGGCCAACCAACAACCGAACGGAAAGAAGAAACAGAGAAAAAACAAGGGTAAATGGGATAAGAAACCCACCAATAATGTTGGCGAGGGCAACACAGAGAAAAGAAAGTTGAATTATCTGTGCAACCTTTGCACGGAAGACCACCCGACTCACTTGTGCCTTCGTCTTGCGGAGGCCTAGAAGTTATTGGCGCAACAATAGCCTGTTGTGTTAACAAACCCATTTCCTCATGGGAAAAATTTACTCAAGCCTCTTCGAGGGCGGATGCGAGCAGTCAGGGACCCCCTCCATATTCTAGTAATCCCTCGGTCGCGAACATTTATATGATGAAAGGTGATTCTTATATAGCGACTAGGGCACATGATTACAGAATTCCAAACACTGTTGAAAAGGGTAAGGAAGTCATAAACCCATCTATTCCTCTCCATATCGAGAAGACGTTGGGCGAAACAATGACACACATCCCAAAACGAGAGTTCAAGAAATCTTCTCACAATCCAAACGCGAGGGTTGCCCAGAACTACTCTGTGGTGGAGGATTTGTCACAAACCCCTTGCGCAATGTCTTCTTTGGAGGTCCTCCAGAGTTTCCCTTCACAGAGAAAGGCTCTATTAGCTGCCTTAGGATCTGTCGAGACTTGTAATATGGGAACGATCATGCTTGATATGACTGACTTAAAACCTTGTCTTCCATACCACGTTGTGTTTTAGATAGTAGTGGATTACACCATGAAAACTTTTTCCCAAAATATTGTACGCACGATGGTTGATGAGGGTGCCTCGACATGCGTGTTGTCATTGGCATGTTGGAAGGCCATTGGCCAACCCGTTTTGTCTCTGTCGCCTACTCTTCTTACTTATTTTGATGGTTGTTCTTTCAGACCACATGGTATCATCCCTTATTTCCCCATGCAGTTAGGGGGGAATACCGTGTGCATCAAAGTTGAAGTGGTTGATGTGCCTCTTGACTACAACCTTTTGTTAGGAAGGAGTTGGACTTATGCTATGCATGCAATGGTTGCCAAAATTTTTCAGGGTTTGTTGTTTCCACATGAGGGTTAGATCGTATCCATTGATCAGTTGTCCTTCTCTCGTCCTGGCCCTTCATCGGGGGAATCCACGGTCCCGATGATTGATACCCCTCAAACCGGCGTCGTCAACATAGGGGTTGGTTTGTGCCCACCTTTGATGGGTACTTTCGATTACCCACCTCCTTCTGGCGATGTC
The DNA here is from genome assembly GCA_010110895.2 of Picea sitchensis. Lineage (NCBI taxonomy): Eukaryota > Viridiplantae > Streptophyta > Pinopsida > Pinales > Pinaceae > Picea > Picea sitchensis. Next base: position 64,195 of record SNQJ01S0035617.1, on the reverse strand, counting down.
AATCTCATATCAGTTGTCCCAACTAGCCTAGGGCTGAACTTTTTCAAGTGTCATCGTTTCGTACGACTTACTTTAATGATTTGTGGACTCTTCCTTCCCCATCAACCACAATGGAAGGGAAAGGGAATCATGACATGGCCATGCCCTTGTCCATGATAGAAGTTGCATACTCTATTGTCCAACAATATTCACCCAACCCCGATCCAACTCCCGCACAGGATTTAGATCTAGTTCTCGAGCCTACCTGGGATCAAGGTTCCCTTGCCACTACCGATTCCTTAGACTTGGTCTTGCCCTCTGATGAGGTGATTATAGAGGCATTGGCTGGTCCATACAGACCCTGGGACAATCTCCATCACAGATCTTATTTTCTCCTGGAGTTAGGAAGAATAGAGGCAGGTGAATTCGTGTTGACTATGACTGGAGATATGTCTTGTCCTATTAATCCTCTGGCTACGCACACAATTTATGCTGAGGGTAATATGGAAACCATCGCTGAAATGATACCTATAAACATCTCCAGAACCCCAGACATCGTGGAGAATGTCTTCGTCGGAGAGGACTGCTCCCCTGAAGAGATTCAGATCTATACAGATTTATTTAAGGAATTTTGTGATGTTTTTGCCTGGTCTTGCAAGAAAATGCCAGGGATTGATCCAAGAATCATCGAACATGAGATAACGACTTACCCTGATGCCAAGTCAGTTCGATAGAAGATTTGTTTGGTTAATCCTCAAAAAGCAACAGCTATTAAGGCTAAAGTAGAGAAACTGCTCAAATTCAGTTTCATCTACCCCATCCAGTTGACGCAATGGGTGTCAAATCCTGTTCCGATCAACAAAAAGCAAGGTATGATTCGCGTATGCATGGACTTCCATGATTTGAACAAGGCTTGTCCAAAGGATAATTTCCCCACCCCATTCATTGACCATATTGTCGATGAATGCACAGGATGTGAGGTCTTTTCTTTCATGGATGTTCTTCAAGATACAATCAGATACACATTAAGCCTGAAGACCAACATAAAACAGCTTGTATCTGTCCATGGGGTACATCTGCTTATCGGAAGATGCCTTTTGGCCTGAATAATGCTAGAGCCACCTTTCAGTGAGCCATGTCTTTTGCTTTCCACGATCTCAAACATATAGTCGAGGCTTATCTCGATTATTTAACATCACAATCTCGTAAGAGAGTTGATCATCCCACGCACCTCCGACTTATCTTTGAGCGATGTTGCTACTATCGGATTCTCTTGAATCCCAACAAATGTTTTTTTTGCGTGACATCGGGTTGTCTTTTAGATTTCATAGTTTCAACAACAAGGATCATGGTCGATCCTCTACAGGTTGAGGTGATAGTTCAATTGCCTCCCCTGTGCACAGTCCCTCAGCTTCAGAGTTTATAGGGAAAAGACAACTTTCTTTGGCATTTTATCGCAAACTATGCCAAGATCACTAAAGGGTTCATGCGTTTATTGAAAAGGGACGTTCCTTTATATTGGGATGAAGTCGCTCGACACTCTTTCGAAGCGTTGAAATGTGCCCTCACGTATGCCCCTCTACTTCATCCACCCAATTATAATAAATATTTATTATTGTACTTGGCCATGGCAGAGTCGACCATCGATATGGTCTTGGTTCAAGAGGATGATCTGCTTGAAGAGCATGTGATTTATTACCTGAGCCAAGTCCTGGTTGGACCAGAACTCAACTACTCCCACGTTGAGAAGCTTGTGTTGGCAACAGTTCATGATGTCCAACGATTCCGTCATTATATTCTGCTTCGCAAGACCACCGTAATTGTCATTGTGAATCTATTTCAATACATGTTGACACGACGTGTAATCGGTGGAAATATCAGTAGATGGATTTTTATCCTCTAGTAATTTGACTTAGATTTTGTTTCCACGAAATATAAAAAATCGTTGGTCTTTGCGGAACTTATCTCAGAACTTCTGGTCGAATCAGGTGATGTTATGCCCGAAGAATCACCGATTAAAGGAGATATTTTTCTGATTTCATCTTCGAACCACTGGTATGGAGATATACTAGTCTATTTCTAGACTTTGAAGTTCCCTGCCTCTGTTTCTCGCGATGAGCGTCAACGTATACGCCATCAAGAAAAAAAATTATCTCATACTCGATGATGCTTTGTATCGTCAAGGTGTAGATTGAATCCTTCGTCGGTGTGTCACTCATGAAGAAGAGGAACTCATTCTTAATGACTGCCACACATGAGCATGTGGTGGTCATTTTTCTAGGTTAGCAACAGCCTAAATGATTCTACGATTCGATTACTTTTGGTCGACGTTAATCAAGGATTGCGTTGAATTGGTCAAGAAGTGCCACCTGTGTCAGATCTTCTCTCGGAAGATGAGGGCACACCCCGCTCCCATGTTTCTCCTCATTACAGTTGGTCCCTTCACCAAGTGGGGGATTGATTATACTACATGCCACCCGGCTTCAACCAGGGGGCATCGTTATATCATCGTAGCAGTAGACTACTTCACAAAGTGGGTCGAGGCTATGCCAATGTTCAATAATGTTGGCGAAATCGCAACTCTCTTTATTTTTAACCAGATAGTAGCAAGGTTCGACATCCCAAGGGAGATTGTAACTAACCATGGCAGTCACTTTTAGAACAAAATGATGTTCGAGTTAACGTCAAATCTTGGGTTGAGGAAAGAGAATTCATCACCCTACTACCCATAAGTGAATGGTCAAGTAGAAGCTATGAATAAGTCCCTCAAGACTATTCTATAGCAGACGATCAATTCTACCAATTCAAATTGGCATTTGATGTTGTACTTGGCATTGTGGGCCTACCGAACGCTTGTAAATACTGCCACTGGTTTCTCACCTTTTCAACTCGTTTACAGGCTGGAAGCAGTCTTTCCAATAGAGTGCCAAATCCCATCTCTAAAGTTGGCAGTACAGTTATTTCCAGACACTTCAACGCTTGAGGAACGCTTATTATATCTCAAACAGCTCGATGAGCAACATCATGATGCAACCTTGGCTAACGAGGCTCACAAGCAAAGAGTCAAGTGTCAATATGATCAGTCTATTCATCCTCGAATTTTCTCTGAAGGTGACCTTTTCCTAGTCTATGACCAAGATAAGGATCCCCTGGGGGCAGGCAATTTCAAACCCATGTGGTTCAGACCTTTCATTATGAAGGAGGTCTTAAAGAAAGATGCTTATCATCTGGTTGACTGTGAAGGAAAAGCTTTGGTGGAGCCTAGAAATGGGCTCTACCTCAAGAAGTATTACTCGTAGGTTGGTCACCTTGGGTGACTTCTTGTACATATGTATAGTTATTATACAGTTAGTTTATGTCTTTTTGTCCTATGGACATGTCATTATTTATGTCATATTTTTCACTGTGGCAGATTTCAAGTGAATCAGAGGTGTTTGTTGGGTTCACAGATGGCGCTAGCCGACACACTCAGAGGCTTGCTTTCACAGCTTGGGTTATTTTCACACCTCAAGGCCAATTGCTATCTTCTGGAGGTATCTGTTTAGGTGACGCCACAAACAATGTCATCGAGTACAACGCATTAATAGAGTTTCTTCGTGACACTTTGTCTCTTGGTATCTCTCACCTACAGGTCTATTTAGATGCTCATCTGGTTGTGTCCCAGTTAGATGGGGTTTACCATGTTTTTGATCCTACTCTACGTCGTTGATTCCTTAGGGTACATCTCTTAGAGCGTTGCTTTGATTACATTACATATATCCATGTTCCTAGGAGATTGAATCAAATGACTGATACTCTAGCTAATCAAGTATTAGATTGGCATATTGCATACACATGAAAGAAGCACACACATACACATGTACATACATTATAAAAATGTGCTCCATAAGACATAAAAGATGTAAATACGCATATATATATATATATATATATATATCAAAAGTCTCAGAGTACATAGGTGGGAGCAAGCGCCTCAAAAAACAATATGTCCAGTACACATCACGGGGCTTATGCCCTCAAAAATATATAAAGAGTGCCCTCGGCACGTAAGTGGTCCATCCTAATCTAAGCATGGGGCCTATTGACCCTGCCATAGTGAACAACGGTGTTTTCCAAATGCCAGAAGAGTTGGACCCAGGTTTTTGGCACCCCAACTATGTGAGGTTGCGTCGATGACAGGAGGTCCTCGATCTCGGCCATGGGGACTGCATGAGTGAGTACAGTGAGGTTATGCTCCACCCATCTCAAAAATCTCTTAGCCTCTCTGAATGGAGGTCCCCCTATCGTTGTTGTTGGTCCAACGGTTGTGGTTGGTACTGCCTCTGGTCGAGGACGTCGTCTGGTCCTCGAGAAGTCCATTGGATGCACTAGTCCCACATGTGTATATAAACAGATACATAGTTGTCAGATACTCGGATTCACATAAAAAATGATATATATAAAAAGAAACTAAAAATTAAATAACTTTAAAAATAAATGTACCCATCTCTCCTCGCTCATCTCCAGGAGGTATGGGCATGTCCAGATCCCTAGAAAAGTTGATCCCGACATAGGGGTAGTCCTCTATCGTCAGAATCTGTCATGTCCACCAGTCGAAAAAAGCATCATCAAAGGCCTATATGGTCCTTCCTCCCCCTTGTCGTGGCAACAATGTTACCCATCTACACACTACTAGGAGCGAGGCCACATGCCCCCACACTATATCTCGTGGACTAAGACTGGGTACCCTCTCAAATAAGAATGAACACAAAATGGTACCAAAACCGAAATTTTTGTTACTCCTCCCACGACACTTAGTGAGTTGTCCCTTCATGCAGTCAAGCATGGTCGTGCTCCAGTCAAACAATCGTGTGTTTAAGCATTGCACTGCACAATGTATATGCGCTCGTGAGGCATGATGTAAGGCCGTGAATCCATTGATACGCCCAATAAGTAAAACTATCACCTTCATTGATAGGTTGGTCATCGTGTGGATTGGCACCTCAGAACCTACTTTCTCAATGTCAGCCTCGCAATACAATCTGATCATCTCGACGATGTTGTGGGGCCTAGGGGGAAATGCACGCAAGTTGACTAGTTCCCATCTCCTCGAGAGGCCAGACAGAAAGTAGATATTCTCAGTCGTTGGATTCAACGACTGCCCCTCAAGCATAAACGCCTCAACATCGGGGTGCCAATAATCCACCAAGGCATTCAGCAACCTGGGTTGTGCCCTCATGAATGGACACCAAAAGAACTTCCATAACCCGCATTGTCTCAATGCGACCATAGTTGCAGGGTCCTCATCGACCAAGATATCAATGTCTTTGTGCTCCCTCTCTCTCTAGTGGACATACATCCTGTCAAATGACAAGTTCAGAGGGGAGTTAACTCTTGTATTTTCATTTTTTTCATGTTCTTGAGGGTGTACGTGGGTTGTCTTGGACACAGTAGCGTATGCACGTGGGCATATTGTTTTCTTCCCACATGCATACGTGGGTTGTCCTTGGGCATCCCGCGTACACATAGGGCCTCCCTTTTTTAAAGGGGCGCGCCCCCCAAAAAAACAAAATAAATACAGAAAGGAAGTATGGAAATGCAAGAGGGGTTAGTTTGTAGTTACTTGGTCCGAGCGGAAGTTCGTTTCATCCTTTGAAGCTCTCGGAATCAACTCTTTTAGAAAAGGGTTATTTTTATCTGTTTGGTTAATTCTCAATTTGCAATGGTGAAAATGAGTTGGCAACTTCTATTTATAGACTTTTTTTTCCCTTTTTGCCACTTTTTTTAACCTTTTTGTCGTCTTTTCTGGCTTGAAAATTATTTAACGTGGTTCTTGAGTTTCTCATTGGATGTTACGATACACTTCACTTTTGGTTTGAAAAACGTTTTGGGAGATGGGTCACTTTTAAAGATTCTTTGGTAAAAGTCATTTTTCCAACTTTTTTCATTGAAGTTAGGATTCCACCTCCACTTTTTCCATCTCATTATATTTTCCACTTTTCCATAGGATCGATCCCACCGAATTGCAACACGGAACCATCATTTCTTCTTTAGAAGTGTCATAATTTAGTGCTAGATCCTACCTCTACATCGATGCCCTAGGTAGATCCTGGTTGCATTTTGGTGTCCATGTCGTCATTAATGACTTTAGGCTCGGGATTCCTTGTTAGTCCTGTCCTGATTACGAGATTGAGCCTCATACGTCTGATGCATCATCACTCTTGGCCTCACCCTCGGGACTCCCAGAAAATGAGTCGTCTTTAAGCCCTTTTCAGACTCTCTAAACATGAAAATATTGTTGAGCGATCTTGTTTTCCTTCACGCTCACCAAACTAAAACTTCAAGGCACGTCTATTCGATGGTATTTTACCCCTTTTTTAGTCTGAATGGTCAATTGTACAAACAAAGGTATACTCTAGGAACTTTGGTTCACTAGAAGAGTATTCTCAGGTATAAGTTTAACCCTTTTTCGGGCCTGAGGGACTAAATTTACGAAAAAGGAACCCCCCAAGGAGTCCACAGTTAAGCTCTTTTCAGACTCCCTAAAATTGAAAAGATTTTTGAGTGACCTTGTTCCTTCACACTCGCTAAAACGGTCCAGAAGAATATCCCTTACGGAGTCCATAGTTAAGTTCTTTTCAGACTCCTTAAAATTGAAAAGATCGTCGAGTGACCTTGTTCTTTCACACTCATTAATTGGTTCAAAAAAACATCTACCGGCATGAGTTTACCCCTTTTTCCGGCCTGTAGATTAAGGAGGAAAAAGGTACGCCTCGGGATACTTGTCTTCCCGAGAGAGTTCTCCTAAGTAATTTTTATACGTTTTCATGCTAAGGGGACTAAATCTAGAAAAAGGTTGTGAGTCCATAGCTAAGCTCTTTTCAGACTCCTTAAAATTGAAAAGATTGTCGAGTGTTCTTGTCTTTGTCACACTTGTTAAAATTGTTTTGAATAGACGTATTTTTGGTTCTAGTTTACCCCTTTTTCGAACCGATTAGACTACCTTTGAAAAAGGTACCCCAGTGGAGTCTTCTTTTATGCTTTTTCAGACTCTCTAAAAGTGAAAAACCACCGAGCTTACCTTCTCTTGGCTCGTGAAAAATACATTGAAGGGGTTTCATCGTGTCTTATTAATCACATTTTCATCCCTACGTCTTTGGCCTAATTCTGGCTCCATGTTGCTCTCAATTGAACCTTTAAAGCATGCCTTATACGCAAGCCTTGTAGCACTTTGCCTCTGCGTCTTGACACCTTGACCCATGGGGGAATTTTCCCGAGTGTTCTTTCCCTACACATATCTCCTTGCTTTGAGCATTAGTGTGTTCCTTGTGCTTGGAACTAGTATGCTTGAGACACTCGTTCCTCCTTTGTAATGTAGCATTCTTTTATTCTTTTTCAAGCTCTTCAAAAATATTGAAAAAGACAAAAAATCAAATATACCCCAAAAAGAGGACGGGAAAAGTATTTTCTTTTTATGGCAGCACAATGAGTCGCCCTTGGACAAAGCACATCCTTATGTTTGTTCGTCAATATTTAGGATTTAATATGACCTTAGGAAGTTTTTCTCGCTACATAGAATTGTGTCCTCCTCCGTTTGGTTATTCTTCCAAACATATGGAGAGTTTGTGTTGCCTCCTGCATCGTGAACTTATGTCAATGTCATGTTGCCTGAGTCTGATCATCTGTCGTGCTATTGTCCAAGGGAATTTTTACCCAACTTGAGTCATCCTTTCTACAGTTTGTCTCTTGACCTCATGTCCGGCCATCCAGAAAGTCCAATCAAGTCCTTGTTCGAAACTAGTGAAGTTATCTGCTTGATCACTGAGATCCTCTTGGTTGTTCCCCGATGAGTCGTCGAAGGCCTCTAGGTAGTGAATTCATACACTCACATTACACTCCTACCCGAGTTTTGAATATCTTGAAGTTGTTGCTCAAGCTCGGATGGCCTCATCTCCAGCCATCAGGCGTCATTGACTTCTTGAAGATGGATACTATACATGTATATCTTTGATTTTGAGATGTAGATCTGTTGTGTATCGCTCACGGCTACACTTTATATAGTTATATGACATGGATCTATAGTGTATTTGATTGGAAGCCATGATTTATTTCATCTCGAGCATGGGTATGCCCGCCTCGGAGAGACAATTATTATTTTTTACAGATAGCACCTCCTGAACTCTAGTCCCGAGCTCACTCGCTTCATATGTTGGTGAAGATTTTGTAATGTATTTCATCCATCGAATGTTCTTCTGACCTCACACATTAGGGGGCATATGTTATAACCCTAAATTTCACCATACATGCATACCTGGCATCAAGCCCTCTTACTTGCTATTTTTTCCAAGCCATCACTAAGAAGCTCTTCTTAAAAACACTATTTTTGAAGATGTATGCACCCTGCACCACTACTGACCACATACAAACGCTTTTTGCACCACTACAACTTGTGTATGTATGCTAGTTGTAACATTACAGCCCACGTATACTCACAAAAGTTGCAAAATTAAAAAGTTACAAGGAATTCGTTGATTTTACGGGCTATTGGGTAGTTTTCCAACTGTCCCACCGCCTATATCCCGTCACCCAACCGAATAACCATCATTTTGTCATATAAAATGGGGTTTCGGGGTCTCATTCCAAAGTTAATCATAAGAACAATGAAACTCTGCCCATTTCACATCCCCTCCTTGCCCCAAGAATTTGCAACCACCTTGTGATATTTGTACCAGAATTTCCCATTCTTTCATTTTTCCTCCATCATAAGCCTATTCCATTCCCTAGAGAGAGGTTGAGAGGAGAAAGATACATGGAAGCCCAGTTGGATCTTGGTGAAGAGGAGCCCGGACCAGGTTCAAGGAGCATTCGTCGATCTCATTGTAAGTAAACATTGTGATATCAATAAAAGGAATACTTTTTCTGTCCCGAAATATGATGTCTCAAATCTTTGTGTTTGATTTATTCTTTATTCTAACATCTAACCCATGATTTATATATGAGATGCATGTTTGTAG
>SNQJ01S0035617.1:23256-47100 GCA_010110895.2 Picea sitchensis | reverse complement strand
AAAAAATATAATTTTATTTTTAAAACACAAAATTAATATTATTTTAATATAATAAATAAATATATTTTACTCTTATTCAATATTATAAATTTTATTTAAATTTAATTATAGTAATATTAATATCTTAAAAGGAAAAGTTGGCTCGAACATGCTTTTTAGCTATGATGTTTGAAGCTTTTAGAAGTAGCCTCTATCTTTATCTTAGATATTTCATGTTAACCAATTTATAGAAAAAGTATCAAGCTAAACTTTTATAAAGAAAATAAAAATATGATTTTAATTTTTATATTGTTGTTATAAAATTGATAAACAAACAATATTTTTCATTAAACATAGTTTTAAGAAACTAAAAAGAAAAGAAATAAAAACAAAAATATCTATTTAATATTTTTATTTTTAAGTAATTATAATAATTTTCTTAAAAATCATTATAATGTAGTTCCATTAATTTAGATTTTAATGTACTTTACTGGGGAGCATATTCTACATCATGATAAATAAATTGTCCAAACTATTTGTTGGGTACCTTTTTCTGTGACCTGCAATAAGACTCTAAAATGTATATCTATTAGGAATTTAGATAAATAATATTAATTTTATTATATATTTAATTAAAAAAATGCAATTCATTATGTAAAACTTAAAAAATATAATTTTTTCAAATAAAGAAAAGTTTTTTTCTAAAAATAAAAGAAAAACAATATATATAGTCAGTAATGAATTTATAATTATGTGAAATTTTTAAAAATATACAAATTTTTAAAAATTAAAAAAAAAAAGTTAAAAAAAAAGTAATACATAGTGTGATGGACTCCTAGCTATAGTTAAAGTTTTCTACAAGGAATAAGAGACACCACTCTCTTATAATTACTCATTAAATAAATATAATGATAAATGAATCATTAACTATAAAATTTGATACCTTACTACAATAAATACTTTTCACCAAAATATTTCAGGTTCTTTCAAAATATATGGACAAGTATCAATAATAAATTAAGTATAATATTAACTTGTTTTTGGAAAATAGTTGATTTCCTAAAAACTAAAAGAAATTATCTTTATTAAATTCACTATGTTAATCTAAATTAATTTTAATTATTAAATTAATCAAAATATAGTAATTTTGTCCCTCCATCCATCAATAAGAAGCAAGTTGGTTATGGTTGTACTTAAAAGTTGTAGGCAAGTTGTCAGGTGGATTAGACGTTGTAAATATTAAATTTTCTTTATGCAATAATTGCACGGAAAGTAGAAAAAATAAGCATGAGTTGACAGATCACGTGTAAATTATCTCTGTAGTAGTTGTAGGAATAGTCATGTACATCATACTTTCTTCTTTTATTGAAATATGTGAAGGTTGCAATAAGACATGAAATATATTATCCAATGGAAGATGAATTTTTTTTATTTTTTTTTATTTTTTATTATATCAAAAATTATTTATTTGTTTTGTTAAGTTAAACATTACATTTTATATACAAATTTAAAATAAAAGAAAATTTAATATCAAATCAATAACAAACTCATTGCTATAGTCATGCTTTGGCAAGGACTAATAAAGTACATACCGTCCATCATTACTTTGCCTTTCACTTTTTTTTTTAAACTTCATTAGTTTATTAGTTTATTGTTGGTTTGGTTTGAGTATGAGTTTTGCTTCTTTTGGGTGTTTTATTCTTTTAGATTTTAATTTAAATTCATTTTCATTGGATTTGTTAGATTATAATTCCATTTGGAGCTTTTTTTTCAATTTTTTTTAGTATTTTAATAACAAATAGTATATTTTTATTGTTTAAATGTTTCGTTGTTTGAGATACATTTTCTATATTTGTTTATTCTCTTCACCTTATGATTTATGTAATTTTAGTGAATCAAGTAAATAGGAAGGTTTTTTTTTGTCTCTTCACTTTCGATTTCGACATTTTGTTTTCAATCCCTTTATCCTTCCAAATCAAACACCATAATGCATCCAATACACACTTAAGGAGTACATATTTGGTTCATGGCCAAACCAAGAATTTAAAATTCTCGAACATTTAATAAAATAAACTTCATTTTTAGATAAAATACATACATACATACATTTAGAGTAAACTAGGATTTTGAAAAATTAGGTGTTCCAAAAATCACTCAAAGGTTAACCATATACCATACGTTTGAAACTAGAAGTTGACTAGTGGTGAGCATGGGTTATTTAGCAACAAGAAGTTAGTCTAGGAAAGTGCCTTTAACATGGGCATTAAACATTAGGTCAATTTATGCAAGTGTTGGATTCCCCCCATACTCAAGAAGTGGGTGTACATGTTTCTGGAACACCTCCTTGAAGAGATTTTCATCTCTAGGAACAACCATAGTTTGTGCACTTGCCAATCATAATACACCTTGGTTATTTCTTGTGAAGAGGTAACTTAGTGGCCATTCTTAGGATTATGACCTAGATGACTTGCTCATGTGGTTTGCAAATGGTACCTAAGACAAATATTTCATCTCTCTTGAGGACTCTCTTGGATTTAATCATCTTAGGCAAGGGGTATCCTGTGAGGTCAATATAACTAGTCCCTTTCTTTCCTTCACTTGTATATCACCCACTTTGGATTTCATCCTCACTCGTGGAAATATTTGGGAGGTCCCCTCTACAACATAAATTGATTGTGCCTTGATAGTTTGTCTTAGGGGTGTGCAAATTTTTTTTAGTCACATTTTATAAGTTATTAAGGATTTAACTTGGAAACTTTGCAACATTCAACTTTGAAACCTCAGTAAACGAGTTGAAGCCTTGAAGGAATTTCCTTAGAATTTTAGGACAACAAGCACCATTAGGAGGCCTTTCTCACATTTATCAACATAGTTTTTCAATACATCCTTCATCGATGGAAAAATATCAAGGAGGGGATCAACTAACCAAACTTGAGTCAGGGGGCAACCAAAATTTCAACATGCCATTTGTGGCTACTTTGAAACTTCTAGAATTAACTAAATTGAAAAATGATCCTATTGGCCATGTGTCTAAGTGGCCTGCCATTCCTACTCCCTTTGGATATTTCTAAATTTGAAGGAAAGCGAGAGAATCCTAGCAATCACATCTGAACCTTTTACCTATGATGCTCCTCAAATAATATCATTGACGATTGCATCATGTTAGAACTATTCTAATGCATGTTAATTGACATGGAAATCACATGGTATATCAACCTTAAATATCGACACTATAGATTATTGATGGCCATAGCTACTAAGTTTTCAAAACATTTACAATTACTAGTCTAGTGTGAGACTCTCATAGACACAATGATCAACTTCAAGAATTATACCTTTACTCACATTATGGACCACATACAAGGCTATAAACGTCATTGTAATCTTATCATTGTCTTTATTGACCCTCATTTCACATTACACTAATTTGTATGGTCTCTTCTCTTTGAATTTCCAAATATGTAGTTATTCAATATCTCACCACAAAGGAGAAATCATTTCTAAGAGCCCATGAGCTATGTGATCTCTTATCAAAGGTTATCCCAAATGCACCTTCAAGTAGTGGTGCTAATTCACTACTTGTTCTAGGGAAATCACATGCTACTAATTGTATGATATGTTTGACCATTTATTCTAGCATGGCCTTCACCAACTAATTTACTTAGATGATTTTTTTCTAGAGGCCATAATCACTTTGGAGGACCATCTCTTCCACATGGAGCTTCCACCTCATAAAATACATCAATGCATTTCATATGAAGTTCTTCATAAGAACCCAATCCATATCACAAACACCCTTTCAACGAATCCCCCCCCCATCCAATGTTAACATGGTTCAACCTTCTCCACCTATTTATAGACATAATTAGGTCCAACAACCCAATTCAAACTAGAACAAAAATCAACCACAAAATCAAGGTAAGAATAAGAACCAAAACAATAGCTAGGAAAATTAAGTTCTAGGGGGAAATGTTCAAAACAATCCAAACAATGTTGGGGAAACATCAACACCAACCAATCCTAAAGGAGCCAACAAAAATAACCTAAGAAAAAGAATACTAATGTTGTGAATACTAATAATCCTTGTGTCATTTGTCAATAGATTGGTCATTATATGCATGAGTGTCCTCAGGTTCCTATGTTTCATAATCTCATGAACCAACAGAATCAAGCTCCACAAGCCCCACTCATTATGTTGTAATATCCCTTCCCTTAGTATATCTTCATCACAATGGAAGCATGAACCCATTTACTTCAAGATCTTTTATATAACCCAAAGGAGTTACTGTTCCTTATAAACATATACATGACTTCCAATGAAGTGAGTCTATCCACATGAAATCATACTGATGAAATGCATTAAAGGAACCTATCAATAAGGAAAATTCTTCACCATCTTCTAATGACTATTTCTAGATAAATTGACCCCAGATGAACCCTACTCCACGTGTACCTAAAATCTCACTTAGGAGTATAGTGCACAATCCTCATGCTAGAGATTCCCATAATTATGGTAATTGTTGAGAATTTGGTAGTCTCCTCCAAAAATGTTATCATTAGGGTCCTCCAAATATACCCATACTAAAGAAAAGAATTGTTGAATGCCATCAAATGTATTAATCCGAACAATTCTCATCTAATCACCTTTGATCATGACAATGTTGAGCCATGTCTCCCTCATACTTTAAAAAAAAATTCCTATTATAGTCAAGAATTTGATCATCCACCAAGGCATTGTGGATGAATGAGCTTAATCATGTGTCATGTCACTAGTAGTTTGGAAAAATATGGGATTCCCTAAACATGTTCCATCCACAATCACTTTGCACACCTCTCATGCTAGAACTTTCAAACCATAAGGGGTAATACTAAACCTTCCCATTGAGTTGGGGGAAGGATCATGTTTTATTTATAAGATATGAATGCACCTATTGATTATAACATTATTTTTACATTTACACCATGAAGGTGATTACCCATTCAATCTTTTACATAATGTAATTTCCTCTTGATTGAAAAGTGGTCACTATTGACTAGCTTACATATTGCAGCCCCAACATAACTTCCCATCCTAACAATGTTTTTTATTAAAGAGAGGGTTTGTATCCATCTCGATCATCATGACTAGCATTGGCCTTAGTATTTTCAAGGACTCTTCCTTACTTGGGGTACACCTTGGTGCACCCCTGAAGTAAATTATATGTTTGCAACCTCTATATGCACCATCTCTTATCAATTGATGGAAGAGCCCTAACCATATTCTAGGCCTTTATGTACATTTTTTAATGGAAGTTTCTTGGTAGTTGTCTCAATCAAGTAGTCCTTCATTCAAACCAACAATTGACTCAAACCTACATTCCTTTGTTGATTGAGCCTTCACCCATGATGAGGAAATTATGGATTCCACACATTATCTAGACACTCCTTGATATTATCTCCATCATAAATGTTATTTTCTTCCTATGGATGTTCTCTTCCCAAATATATATGTTGTTGAGTCTAAGTACTTCATTCCCACTAGAAATGTTGATTGGTTTAAGCCCCCGATACCCGCACTTGATATGTTTGATGAGGGTAACTTAGCTAATATTTCCAAGACAATAACCATTGGCATATCCATAAAACCCATAATTCTATAAGAAATCCTCATTGGTGTTAATTGTACTACTAAAGAAAGATAAATCTACAAAATCATATTCCAGTAATTCTTGGACATTTTTGTGTTAACACACCATTTTCATCACCATGAGAATTTTTGTGTTGACATACAAAAGAATCACCATGTGGACTTTGAAAAATGAATCTTGAGTATCATAAACATTAGGAGAATATTCATTCACCTTGATTTTAATGATTTACACCACAAGGAAAAACAAATAATAACTCGAAAAAGAGAGGTACTGCAAACAACTCTAAAGGTACATCTTTTGCCATTTGAAAGAATGTTGATTCCTCACCTAGATGTAGCAACAAGAAGAATTATAATGAATATGGTGGTGATATAAATGAATATGAAGAAGCCAAGAATTTGAAATGAGGGATAGAATGTATATAATTCTAGTTGCGTCGAAAAGGAAGAGGTTTGGTAATGAAGACAAAATCATCACCTAAGGCGCATACTAAAATAGAGTTAGAGCTTACTAGAGACTTGTTGGTATTGATGATATTATTTCTCACAAAATGGAATTATTTCTCACCTTAAGAATAACATGCAAAGTGAATTTTATAACCTACATGATTTATCGACCTTTGAAGAGAATTTTGTGACTCGACATTATGGGAGCTATGATAAGAAAAACAAGAGGTTGAAAATTTCTAAGGAAAACTAAAAGGGAAGAAGTTGGCGTGGAAAAATATTGTCGTATTTGATTCCCAAGGACTAAAGGATACTAACACATTTCATTCCCAAGGACTAAAGGATACTAACACATTTCAAATGAATGAAGTTACAAGTAAAATATCTAAAAGTGTTAATGGGGAGATTGAAGAGGAGAATGCTACATTGAAAAAGAGAATTGTCAAGTTAGAGGGAGTTCTCTATCCCTAACTTTTGTTCTTGCAACCACTGTTAGTTCAAGCACCAAAATAAATGTAGGAAGATACTCAAGGAAGGTCATATAAATTAAGAGAAATGCTAGAATTATTATTTGGAGTTAGTAAAGTTGTATCCAATAATGGTGAAAAAAAGATGAGATTTTTTATGGAATTATGAAAAATAAGAGAAATCTATTTCCTTTGCTAGGAAGATTATGGCGGTGAAAGAGTCCTTCATTATTGATTACATCGAGATACATGTTTTAATAAGAGTTTGAATACCTTTATCTCAAACTACAATCTATGAATGATTACAAAATACTAAAGGAAACTTTCCATTATATGCTAGAATAATAGAGATCAAGAAATTATAGAGTGGCATGATTGATATTCTCTAGTAATGGATTGAAATTTGTGGTGTTATTGAGGAGAGAATGTCTCAGGTTTCTAATGACGGGTAAAAATGACCTGCATCAACAAGGGGATAATTTCCTGATGGCATGTCCCAATTAGACTTTCTCTCATTTGGTATGGAAATTTCCTATGGTATGTGGACTCGATTGCCACCAATTAAATATATTGTCTCCCCTAAAGGAGACTTACTCATTTAAACAAATGCAGTCCTATTCTAAAGACTTGATTGTAAACAATAAAGAATTCATATTTATCAACATAAACCTTACTAGCATATTCAATTGCATATAAATGATAAGAGTATGTCCTTGCAATCACATTCATAACCAATTCATAATACTTTACTAAGCAGTTTCAGAAGTGAACAAAACCAAGCAAGGTAAATAATTAATAAAAATAAACAATCATATGAATTGGTCATGAGTTAGCTCCTCCTTATATTCATTCTTCAGAAATAATTCCTCATACTGAGATACAAGCAAAAGCCCTAAACAAATTCAATCCTTTCATTAAGATTTATAAAAATATATAAGAATTTTTTTGAGATCTTCCAACCCCAAACGATCTTCAATCCTTTTTTTCAATTGAGAAAAATATATAATAAAAATTCAATATTTTTCCAGCACCCCAAATGAAACGAGAATCTTTTTTATTTCCCTCCTTGGATTGCTCTATGGTTACCTCTGTTCCTCTACCCACATGGATTTCGATTCTCATTTTTCTCTCCTAAAAACCTAAGAATCTTGATCCTTATTTACAAAAATAGTAGGAAAATTATACTAAAACAATCAAATATCCTCTTAATCAATTATATTGTTACAAGTTTTATCATTTCCAATCAAAATAAATATAACATATGTTATATGTAATATATATTACATATGTTATATGTAATATATATTACATATTACATATAACATCCTCCCACTGTATACATGTGACTTTGTAGGATTAGAATCTTGAACAAATCTTTTATTTTTTAACTTTATTTATCTGCATGTCTCCACAATTATTTGTGTTATTCCCATTGTTTTGTTTTTTATGTCGACACTTTTGACTCCCCTTGTTTCTTGATATAATCCATTATGTCTATGGAATCATTGTTTTGTCTTGACACAAACACCATTCAATTTTAGGGTTCTCGCTATCTCTTCAAACGACCACTTGTACATTAAAAAGAAAATAATTATTCACATCATATAGCATAGAATAATAAAACCATATATGTGAAAACAATGATTATAAAAGAAATGATAAAAACAATCAAAGTGAGGATGCCATGTAAAAAGAAATCTTAGATTTTTGGATGTCACAATGAACGGGGATTAAAATGTCTGAAATCCAGGGAAATGAATAATTTATGAAAATGAATAATCCTTGATGACATTTCATATGACTCTTTGGAAGACACATTATATGACATGTCAACTAATATAAATCAAGATCAATGTATTATCGCAATGACAAAATCTTAATTTCCGTGCAAAATCACCTCATCAACATGGAATTTCTTGAAACTTGTTCCAAATATTAGAAATGAACAGAAATTGTGTCATTGCAATATACTTTAGAATCCACAACCTTAAGCTTTTAAAACATATCATAACATAGGGTAATCAGGCTTTAACACAATTCACAATTTCTTCTTCTAAGTCTATGTATTTACATTCTAGTGCTTTGTTTACTCACAAGTTTGCAATATCATCTTCCATTATTAAATGTTAGGAGCATTAAGTAGAAGGAAATAAAGGAAAAGATGGAGAGAAGAAACCACTCTACTGAGTCACACCTAGTATGTAGAAACATGAGTGTGAATACCATGAATGCACTGAGCAAGCAAGAAGATGCAATGTAACTAAATGCTCTTTCATCAAAGTCAACAAATCATTTCTCAATGATGCAGTGAGATGACAGTTCAAGCCAATGCATAAGAAATTAGCAAGTTATCAAACACAAATTCCATTTAAGGCATAAGATATGAAATTGAACCCTACACTCATAAGGATCAACAATACATTCTATCATTAGGATAAATCAGGGAAAAGACTTAATAGAGAATCTATCACCCTCATCACAAAAGGATCAAAGTAGAGCATCATAAACAAAAGGCCCAATGAAGAGCACCTAAAAATGTAAGAGAAAAAATATCATGAGCAATGAAAATTCCCTAAAAAAAAAACAGTCAATAGAGATCCAAACCTTAACCCCCTAGGCAGACAAAGAATATACACTAGGCCCTCAGTAGTAGCAGATTAAGCATTAAAGATAAAAAAATTGGTAGGGTGACCCTTTTCTTTAGCCTGAACAAGCAAAATAGAAGGGGTGGTTGTTATGGTAACAACAATTTCCCATAAAGAGAGAGAAATTATGCAAATTCTAGAAGGTCATGCTTAACTAAAAATTGATAAAATGTGTTCCAAGGAAGAATTAAGGCTAGATTGATGGAAACAAAATTTGGGAGTGGAGTTTGATAGTCTCACTTAAGTTCATAAGCCAAATTGAAGAAATGGTTGATTGATTTTGTTGCAGAAAATGTGGAAAGTGGTATGATAGTTAGAGAAAAAAATGTTGGTCTATGTGGCATATGGAACATATGGTTGTAGTAAAGATAAAAGAAGAGATCACAATGAGTCCCCTTCATGAGTATATCAAGATCTAGGTGAATCAAGTTGTTGTTGCAACTGCCAAGATCACCCAAAAATGGAAACAATTATGCCAATTAGATCATCATCGACAACATCAATCTTTTCATTTTCAACTCCTTATTGAAGTTTAGAGAAGTATAGAAGATTCATAACAAAGAATAATTACCGAGCTACATTTTGTAAGTAAATCCATCTGAGATTTCCATTCTCCATGTCCTTCTATCTTAATATTTTTCTTATTTGTCTTCATTGGTATTATAACCATGAGAAAAAGGCCTTGACTAACCTTTCTCCTTTTATTTACTTCTAAGGTCTGCATGAGCCCCACCCCTTCTCACAAGAGTAAACATATTCAGATGCTTGTTGATGTATCTCATTGAAATTTTGTTGTCTTAGAGCTTTTAAATGACTCTTATTGGGATTACACTTATATTGTAATAAACACCCTCATAGATCTATCAAAGATTGCATAACTTTTATCATTGTTGTCTTGAAATATTGAAGCAAAGTATCGTAGCATTGTATTATTTTTCAAACCCTTTGGATATACAAACATTTTTACCATTCAAAGCTTTTTTTTTGGAAGATCTATCCACTTCTATACTCTATTTTCTTCTTATATTTCTTGGATGTAATTTTTTTTCAAACTTGAATATTAGAGGCAAGAATATATGAGATTGAGAAAATCTTAAATTGTAGAAAACAATCTTTCAATATTTCAGAATAGTTGAATTTGACTGGTCCTCTCTCAGGTGGCCACATGTGCTCGAATGAGTATATTATTATAAAAAATTGAGGTTATTTATTGAAGCTTAATGAATTCCATGCACTTCATCGATTAATATTTTTTCATTCATTTTCCTCAAATATATTTTCATTAAAAACATTTCTCTTAAGAACTTAAAGAGGAGTACCACCTTTGTAAAAACGAAGGTGGCCACTCATTGCTCCCTACGGGGATTTCTCTTTGGATTGGTGTATTTTTTGGTGCTTAGAAAAGCTATCAACACCTATCTTTGTAACCTACATAATCCACCTAACTCGTTCACCCATTAAGATGATGTTAAAGGGGCACATTTAAGATGCAAAATTAAACATAAGGGCATACAAAGTATGCCTATTGAAAACATATAAAAGACCATTTAGTTTCCTTTTTCTTATTTGAGCATAAGAGGACTAAAAAAAGATCACTAAAAGGCCCTATTGCCCTATTGTAATAGTGAAATAAGATTGAGCAATAAAATTGAAAGATCAATGTGCAAAAGATAAGAAACTAATCATAAGCAAGGGATTTGATGTGATGAGAAATTGACACTAATTCTTTAGAAGGATGTTATAATGAGCTCTAAAATTTTGTTATAACACTATTCTAACATGCTACAACTTAAAAAAAATTGTACACAACATAAGAATGCAAATCCAAAACCCTAAAAACCATAAACCATTATAAAAATGCAAATCCAAAACCCTAAAAACCATAAACCATTACAAAAATGCAAATCCAAAACCCTAAAAGCCATAACCCATTATAAGAATGCAAATCCAAAACCCTAAAAGCCATAACCCATTATAAGAATGCAAATCCAAAACCCTAAAAACCATAAACCATTGATTGATAACTTTAAGACAAAACCTAATGCTAATAAACATTAACATACAAATGACTAAACCATAAATATTATTATTGATTGATTGTACACTATGGAAGTAATCATATCTCTAAGTGCGGATTTCCACCATTACCTCTAAATAGGATCACCCCCACAATACTTATTATGTTGTGGTTGCACTATGAAACAAATACCCCTCTTGATTGGTTAACTTGTGGGGTCAATGGGTAAATATATCTCTAAATGGGATCCTCACCAATACGTCTAAGTGGGATCACCAATGTAGTCGTTCAATATATAACATTAATTATTTTAAAAATCAATATATAGAAATGATGTTATCCATGAGGATTGGTGGAGAAACAGTCAACGGAAATGGTCAAGGAAAACTTGAAATAACATTGAGTAGAGAGGATGAGAGATAATTATACTTTTCAAAAGTTATATATATATATATATAATATCAAATAATATTAAATTACATAAATTGTTTTTTATAATTATATTTTAAAGATGAATAAATTAATAATTAATTTTAACATATAAAAATGAAATTGGTGTATGAGANATTATACTTTTCAAAAGTTATATATATATATATATAATATCAAATAATATTAAATTACATAAATTGTTTTTTATAATTATATTTTAAAGATGAATAAATTAATAATTAATTTTAACATATAAAAATGAAATTGGTGTATGAGATCCCTGTTTGTGGGACAAGGGATCCCCCTCCACCCAACTATTTGACTTGACTATAGATACCCTGCTCCCTCTCCCTCTGGATTTGAACTTGTGTCATGTTCTTAACTTTTAGACCCACTCAAATTGTATATACATTATAAACCATTTCCATAGTTAGATTTTACCATATGAATAATAAAATCACATTTTAATATATCTTCCTTTGTTTTGTAATATTTTTTAATCAATATAAATTTCAAATAAAATAATTGATTAGTTATAGAGTAAGTAAACTCGATTACTTGTTTTACTAAATAACATTAAAATACAATATATTACAAATATTTTTATCATTATATTTTTAATATTAATAAATTTGATTTTTAAAAAAATAAATATTTTTCAATAATTTTTATAATTATAAAATCTTATCAACTCTCCAATATTAACGATGAAAACCCCAGTTAACCACTTCCAAGGAAAAAACAGAAACATTATAAAAATCCCATATTATATTTAAGCGAAATTAACTGATAGAGGCCGCCTTATCTCTGTCACTTTCGAAAACGACAACAAATAAGATCAATTTCAACTCTGAAGCCGTTGGGATCCGAACACGTCACCGTCCGATATCAATAATTTTCTATGCAGAGTGGAACCGACCATTTTCCATACCACGGCCTTTCTCTGCCTGATGGGACAACTGCAAAACACTACAGATAAAATCAGTTTGGTCAGGATTATCCAACTTTCACGGATCTTGCCTGAACATTAAATGACTCTGCATAGCTTTGTTTGGAATTTTATAATATTAAAGTGAAGAAATGAATTTGATATTTTTAATTTGTCATTTACTAAATTATGTAATATTAATATATATATATATATTTTTAATTTTCAATTAATAAATTTATTAAAAGTTTAAATTATTAAAAAGATATGAGATAAGTTTTTTTTTATAAACTTAGATAAATATATGAATAAAAGAAGAAATCTCTTATGAAATGATAATTTTTTTTTAAATGATAAGCACATGTTTTAACATTAAAATGGTATAAATGTTGTTTTATGAAATTCCTAAGTTTTGAATGGACATTTCACCCATTATTAAGGATTAGTAAAATTATAATGATGATGAAAAAAGTATTGGTGCTAATAATTTAAAGGAAGAAATAAAGTGGTCAAACATTATTAATAATTTAATAGATGACCATTTGAAAAAATGACTATTAGAAAATTTAATAATAAAATAATTATAGAAGGATGAAATAAGTATTAGAATAATATTGGATTAAAAGAGTTAGTAACAATTTGAAAAATGAAAATTAAAAATAATAAATTTGATAGAAAAATTTAATAATAAAAACTATATACCTTATCCTAAATAATAAAGCATTAAAAAACCAACCAAAATATTTTCTTAATAATAAAGAATCTATAAGGATGAATCATGGAATCAAATGAAAGAGGAGTAATTCACAATAATAATAATAATAATAATAATAATCTATTTTTAAGGTCACGACCAAGCCAACACACGAGATTTGACCTACATACCCTACCCCCTCTGAATTTGAACCTGTGACCTCTTAAGAGGAAATACATGTTCTTAACCATTAGGCCCACTCAGGATAAGATTCCAAAAGAGAAAATAGAATAAAAGATAAGATTCTAAAAGAGACTAAAGGGTAAGATTCCAAAAGAGAATAAAGCCTTTTTTTGATTGGAAGTTGAAAAAATTCAAGAATAAAAATAATTTAGAATTTATTCAATATGGATTAAAAAGTTTTTAATGAAGGAAATTTATAATTAAAATGGGTAAAAAGAGTAAGAAAACATTTAGATTGGTTTAGTTTATAGTTATCCTTCTAATTAAAATTATTTAAATATTTTTCCATTTCAAATACTTCTAAAATATTAAAAGAGGAGTAAAAAGAAATAATTTAGAATCCATTTAATATAGATTAAAAAGTTTTTAATCAAAGAAATTTAACAGTGATAATTAAAAGGGGTAAAAAATTAAGATGTGAAAAATATTTAGGGAGTTTCATGATTGGTTTAGTTTATTAGGCTGGCGTACACCTATTGACAATGTGTACAATTAATAATCTTTTAATCTAAAAACTTAATTTGATGGCAAGCAATAAAAGCTGCTAGCCTATTCTTAGTGGTCCTCTCAAATCAATGGACATGATTCATTGTTCATAACTTCATTGTTTACTTTTTCACATTTACCTAAGGCCATATGATTGCCACTTTTAGATGATTAACAAGAATTAACATCTATGGAATTTTTTATTGTCACCTTTACATAATTAAACCACTGATTGTTAATTTAATGTGGCTGTGCTAGTAGCTATCCTTTTGATTAAAATTATTTAAATATTTTTAGACTTCAACTACTTGGAAAATATTAAAAAAGGAGTAAAAAGAAATAGTCAAGAATTTTAGTTTTGTCAAAGCACATGATCTAAAAATCCAATTTGATGGCTAGCAATAAAAGATGCTAGTATATTTTTAGTCGTCCTCTCAAATCAATGGAGATGATTTATTGTTCGTAACTTTTTTGCATTTTTGAATGCATCAGCCAGTAGCTATCCTTTTGATTAAAATTATTTAAATATTTTTAGACTTCAACTACTTGGAAAATATTAAAAGAGGAGTAAAAAGAAATAGTCAAGAATTTTAGTTTTGTCAAAGCATATGATCTAAAAATCCAATTTGATGGCTAGCAATAAAAGATGCTAGCATATTCTTAGTCGTCCTCTCAAATCAATGGAGATGATTCATTGTTCATAACTTTTTTGCATTTTTGAATGCATCAGTTACCCTGTTTACTTTTTCACATTTACCTAAGACCATATGATTGCCACTTTTAGATGATTAACAAGAATTAACATCTATGGAAATTTTTATTGTCTCTTTACATAATTAAACCACCTATTGAAGTGTTGAAATGTGAATGTGCTCATTCCAAATTTGAAGTGTAATTAACTTGATAATAATGATCCATTATTTACTGTAGCATGGGGTTTTAATTTATTATACACTTGGTTTTTATTTATTTACTGGGCTATGATAATAGCTATCCTTCTGATTAAAATTATTTAAATATTTTTCCATTTAAAAAGAAAATATTAAAAGAGGACTAAAAAAATAATCAAGAATTTTAATTTTGTCAAAGCACATGAAATCTTTAGAAATGATTTTTTTTTGATTAACTACAAAATATTGGAAAAAAATCTGTCACGTTAATATTTAACAAATAAACAATTTTCAAACCTTAACAGCCCCAGGAAAAAACCTACCACTTCACACGTCTGAAAGGGTAGATAATTTTTGACCAAAATGCAATTGCCCGGTCCTCGCTGAAGTTGCAGGCTCCACAATAAAAAAGATGGGATCGTAATTATACGAAAGCAATATGTGTGAATAGAATCCACCGACTGTGGGATCCCGGTGGAGCAATAAGAAAAGGACAGCATTAAAAATCTGAGCACTAATTTCAAGCCCTTCATTTTCATTGCATTGCTTCTTCCGTATTCTCTTCATGGCAAGTTAATAAATCCTCCGAAGAGCTTTTCACGATCCATTCTTTTCTGAGTTTTTCTTTGCGGCTTTTCTGAGTTTTTCTTTGCATTGCTTCTTCTGTATTTTCTTTTTCTTTGCATCTTTTCTGAGTTTTTCATTGCATTGCTTCTTCTGTATTTTCTCTCCATGTGCAAGTTTACAAATCCTTCTGTATTTTCTTTTTCTTTGCATCTTTTCTGAGTTTTTCATTGCATTGCTTCTTCTGTATTTTCTCTCCATGTGCAAGTTTACAAATCCTTCCAAGGGCTTTTCACGATCCATTCTTTTCTGAGTTCAATAGAAGTCTGCGGCGCAGCTATTTCGAGTCATCGTTATCC
Source organism: Picea sitchensis (assembly GCA_010110895.2). NCBI lineage: Eukaryota > Viridiplantae > Streptophyta > Pinopsida > Pinales > Pinaceae > Picea > Picea sitchensis. The sequence continues at coordinate 31,320 of SNQJ01S0035617.1, read as the reverse complement.
ATGGCCGCTCCCAGAGAACGAAGTTCGATTTTACCGAGAGAAGCCGAGAGCGCTTTGCAGGCCCTCGCTCTGAATTGGGTGGATGTTATCGACGCAAAGAAAATGGAAATCACGCCTCTCACGGGCGGCATGACGAATGAGATTTTCAAGTGCTGTTGGCAGACCAGAGACGAAGGAAATCCCAGGAAGGTCCTCGTTCGAATCTATGGAGATGCCCGTGCGAATGTGTTTTTTGATCGAGAATATGAGATTCAGGCATTTRAGTGCATTTCCAGGCTTGGGCAGGGCCCCCGTCTCTTGGGTTCCTTCCCTACTGGTCGCATTGAGGAATTTCTGGATGCAAGGGTAATTTCATTATTATTTCTTCATTGAAGATGATTTTCTTTCCATCAAAATCACTGAATTCTGACTACCCTTTTGATTGTTCAACTGTTTCAGACACTGTCACCTCCGGATTTGAAGAATCCTGAAATATCTGCTAAAATAGCAGCAAAGTTATGGGAATTTCATCACCTTGACATACCGGGCCCTCGGCAGCCAAACCTCTGGATGCGCCTCAGGTTTGTTCTTGGATCCTGATCAAATTTCTTGTTGGGTACCCTTTTCTCTTTACTGAATCCTTGTTATTAAAACCAGAAAATGGTTAGGGACAGCGTTGGCTCTATGTCCTAACGTTGAGGTTGCTGGATTCCGACTTGAATGTATCGAAGATGAGATCAATTATCTGGAGAAAATGGTATCAAGGGAGGGTGAAAGCGTTGGATTTTGCCACAATGACTTGCAGTATGCAAACATGATGTTTCAGGATGAAGATAAATGCCTCACCATAATTGTGAGAATACTACACCTCTCAAATTCTTAGTTCTTCATGATCTAGGTTTTAGGAAGCATTTTGGAAGACTGTGAAAGCTAGATTTCATTCCAGGAAGCATTTTGGAAGACTGTGAAAGCTGGATTTCATTCCTGTTCACTTTGCATTCTTTTTCCTGTTCTTTTTGGAGTTTTGATATGGCACACCAGCACCAATGAAGAAAAGATACTCACAAGAAAAGTGAAGAAAAGATACTCAATAGAAAATAACTTGCAAATACAAATACAAGAACAAGAACTTCAATTTTCTTCATGATTTGTGTGTTGTCAATGACCACTAAATTCAATAACTTGCAGATGGAAGAATTCTTTTCTTCATGATTTGTGTGTTGTCAATGACCACTGAAATCAATAAATTGGCCATGAAAGAATTCTTCACTGCTCTAAGTCAATAATTGGCCATGACAGAATTCTTCACTGCTCTCATCAACTTGCAATTAAAAGTACTACCTATTAATATTAGATATCTGTTTTGAACAATGTTTATGTATTTTATTTTGGTTTTCAAACCTTTAATACTTTTAATTAGTGAATAAATAGGTTTATTTTTTTTATATTTTTGGAAATAGTGATATATCTATTTTAGAATAATTAGTGAATAAATAGTTTTTTTTTTTTTTCCTTCAAAAAAAAATAGTGAATAAATAGTGAATAATTAATGATATGTTTATTTCAACTAATACAGGATTATGATTATTCTAATTATGATCCTATTTCAACTAATGCAGGATTATGATTGTTCTAATTATGATCCTATAGCATTTGATATTGCTAACCACTTCAATGAGATGGCTGGAAATTATCATAGTGACACACCTCATATACTAGACTATAGCAAATACCCAGGTATATTTTACTGCAATTTGCAATTTTATAATTAGTTACTTTAAACAATGTAATGAGTTTGTGAGACTTTTATAGTTATAAAATTTTTACATATTTATTTTTATTAAGTTTGACATATTTATTTTTATTAAGTTTGAGTGAATGATATTTTGGTTTATTTTTATTAAGTTTGAGTGAATGATATTTTGGTTTTCATTTTAAGTTTTTTTATTATTATTATTTTTTTTATTTTATTTTGGTCTTTATCTTTGCCAAGTCAAGTCATTTTATTATTATTATTTTTTTTTATCTTGGTCTTTAGCTTTGCCAAATCATTTTCAAGATTTCATTTTCAAGATTTCATTTTCAAACTTTGATAATGATAAATAAAATAAATAAATAAACATATATATTGATATCATTTGATTTTTAAATTTTTTTTATCTTCTTCTTCACCTTTGCCAAGTTATTTTCTATTTTTTTTTATCTCGATCTTCACCTTTACCAAATCATTTTCAAATCATTTTCAAGATTATATATATATATATATTTTAATTGTTATTTTTTAATGTTGGTTTTCACCTTTTTGCCAGTCATTTTCGATTATTTATTTATCTTTGTCTTTACATTTTCCCATTCATTTTCAAGGTTTCATTTTAAGACTTTGATAATGATAAATACAATAAATAAGAAACATATATATTGATGTCATGTATTTAGTTTAATTGAAATGTAATTAACTTTAACTTGGTGTTCAACTATTTTTTCAACAGATTATGAAGAGCGTCAAAGATTTGTGAAGGAATACTTGAAGTCATCACGTAAGTTGACTCATTCTTTTACTTATTTAGTCATTTGTTGATTACCTTTGTCTTTTGATTTTATAATTTTTATAATTATTTTAAAATATTTAATTATTTTATTAAATATTTATATTTATTTATTTGGTTGATATTTTTTAAATTATTTAAAATAAGTAAATATTTTATTAAAAATTTATAAAAAAATAAATATTAATCAAATTTTAGGATTATTAATATAATTAGTGAGATTAAAATGATATGTTTTTACATTTTAAGATTTAAAAAATTATAATTAAGATAGATTTAATATTCCTATCATTCATTTTAGGACTTAGATATTATAAAACATTCAAATCAAGTTCAATACTTCATTTATTAATATTTATCTTTATTTATGAAGATAATTAATTTGTCATTTTTCTAAAATTTAGGAAATGTTGAATAATCAATCTGTGTATTATAATAACAATAATAATAATTTATTTTTAAGGTCACAACTAAGCCATACCCCATTGTTTGTGGGACAAGGAACCCCCCTCCGTCCAACCATTTGACACACATGTTCTTAATCATTAGTTGTACATGAATGTTTTCCCTACTTTGTTTGTATATTGTAATCAAGTTAGAAAAACTAACTTCTTGGGAGTTTAAAATATAGTCCAATTAAAAATACATCTAATCTTTGGCCAATCATTGGAAGGATTTTTCTTAGGAGTTTTAAATATAGTCCAATTAAAAATACATCTAGTCCTTCAACTTAGTTTTCTTTATGCTAAACTTAGTGGTATTGTGATGATTACATAGGTAAAATGGTGAGAGATGGAGAAGTTGAAAAGCTTTTAAAGCACATTGAGAAATATACACTTGTAAGTCATGTGCATTGGAGCTTATGGAGTATAATTTCGGTATGTTCTTTATTACTTCCCCATTGCTAAAAATATATAAATGAATGATTTCAATTTTGTTCATATTGTTTTATGCATCTTAAAGATTATTAAGGAAATAATGTTGAAACGCCCCATCAATTTGAAAATGACATATATTGCTTAAATAATATATTGTTTTCATTTGTTTGTAGTCAACCTTTTCATCAACATATACAATACAATCTCCTTATTATTGTGTTTATTTTTTTACAGAAACATGTGAATGATATGGATTTTGATTATATGGATTACGCTAAACAAAGATTTCAGCGATATCGTCTATTAAAACCTTTGCTATTAAATGTTGAATCACCATATTCATCCAATGGAGCAGATCAGAATTGTGCCAGAGATTTTCACAATAGCACAAAGTCTTCCGAATTAAATGCTAATATGCATGATGCTTGTCATTTCACAAAGTTTCAATGCAATTATGAGTAAAAGGAAAATTGGACTTATCACATATTTTGATAGTTTAAAATGTAACACCATGTAACCCCATCTTCTATAGAGCACTTTCTTGGTATGTATATTCTTCTATATGCATAAAATCACAAGTTGCTTATGGTTATCATATGTAACACTTATCAATCAAGTATAATTTATCTCATTTATGTACCAGTCTATATTCATAACTACAATGAGAATTGAATTCCATCTTACAAAAGAGATGGAAAATTGCAATGATTATAATGGAAGAAAATTTATTGTACATTAAAATAATTCATTCAATTGCTTCTTACCCTTATGGTGGTGGTTGGCTAATGAATTATTTGATCAAATAAATAAATAAGTGGTTGTCGTACATATTTTTGATAAGAATGCTACTTTCTCGAGTTAATAAGGCTAACAAAACTCTAACTCATTCATGTGAATGTGTAACATTTTCATATTCATAAGGATTCCATAGTCATTTTGTCCATATTTCATTATTTATAATCTTTGTGCACTAAGATCTCTCAGTTTAGAGCATTTTGAATATGATGTATGGTTGTTATGCAACACTTGAATTTAGTAGGTTGAATACAATAACATACTTAATTATACTTGTAATTAATTATATTGATTATATCCTATTGTTGAAAAATCTAGAGTGCTAGAAATTTGGTCACAATTGTCAAATTTCTTAGAAAAATGACTACTAACACTCTTAGTGGTTGTTGATCACAACCAACCTCTATAATATAACTCTAGATAATACCTAGAACACATTTTGTGAGACAACCCGCCTTTTTCCTAGATTATCTTTACAACATATTTGTGATAATCACTTAACTATGTCATGAAACTAATAAAACAAAATTTCACTATAAGATCACTTCACAATTCCATGCTAATAAGTAAAGAATTAATTAACAAGAATTAATTAACACTTGAGAAAAATAGACTATAAAAATTTAAACCATAAATTTATTAATGCATCCAAACACATAAGAAATTGTTTCTCCAAAATGATGTATAAAAGATAACTTAGTTAACTAATTAATTAGTGTTATGTACATCATGTACAATACAATATAATACAACTTTACAAATGGTTTCTTAAGATTGTTGTATGGCTCTTTGGATAGGATGTTTTCAACACTCTGTCTCACAATAAGTCTAACATTCACATATTATGGATTCATTAATCTCAAATGTGTGAGGGGATGTTATAGCGGGAAAACCCCCATATGGACTACACTAGGGTTCAACATGTAGGCAGATATAATCATCTAAAAGTCTCCTACTTTTTATAACTACCCCGTATATACCCCACATTCATGCATGAAATACAAACTGAAAAGATATGGTAACTCTACCTTTAACTCCGCGTCCAGTGTCGATCCTTTCGCATTCGATTTCTCTGCTGACTACAAGTCTCCTCCTAAGGTTGACCTGCATTCACAAACAGATAAACAGGGAACTACAAACATGCATCTCATATATAAATCATGGGTTAGATGTTAGAATAAAGAATAAATCAAACACAAAGATTTGAGACATCATATTTCGGGACATAAAAAGTATTCCTTTTATTGATATCACAATGTTTACTTACAATGAGATCGACGAATGCTCCTTGAACCTGGTCCGGGCTCCTCTTCACCAAGCTCCAATTGGGCTTCCACGTATCTTTCTCCTCTCAACCTCTCTCTAGGGAATGGAATAGGCTTATGATGGAGGAAAAATGAAAGAATGGGAAATTCTGGTACAAATCTCACAAGGTGGTTGCAAATTCTTGGGGCAAGGAGGGGATGTGAAATGGGAAGAGTTTCATTGTTCTTATGATTAGCCTTGGAATGAGACCCCCAAAATCCCTTTTATATGACAAAAGGATGGTTATTTGGTTGGGTGACGGGCTATAGGCGGTGGGACAGTTGGTAAACTACCCAATAGTCCGTAAAATCAATGAATTCCTTGTAACTTTTTTATTTTTGCAACTTTTGTGAGTATATGTGGGCTGTAATACGTACGCAAGATGTAGTGGTGCAACAAGCGTTTGTACATGGTCAGTAGTGGTGCAGGGTGCGTACATCTTCAAAAATAGTGTTTTTAAGAAGAGATTCTTAGTGATGGCTTGATGCCAGGTATGCATGTATGGTAAAATTTAGGGTTATAACAGATGCCCCCTAATGTGTGAGGTCAGAAGAACATATGATGGATGAAATACATTACAAATCTTCACCAACGTACGAAGCAAGTGAGCTCGGGACTAGAGTTCGGGAGGTGCCATCTGCAAAAAATAATAATTGTCTCTCCGAGGCGGGCATACCCATGCTCGGGATGAAATAAATCATGGCTTCCAATCAAATACACTATAGATCCATGTCATATAACTATATAAAGTGTATCCGTGAGCGATACACAACGGATCTACATCTCAAAATCAAAGATATACATGTATAGTATCCATCTTCAAGAAGTCAATGACGCCTGATGGCTGGAGATGAGGCCATCAGAGCTCGAGCAACAACTTCAAGATCTTCAAAACTCGGGTAGGAGTGTAATGTGAGTGTATGAATTCACTACCTAGAGGCCTTCGACGACTCATCGGGGAACAACCAAGAGGATCTCAGTGATCAAGCATATAACTTCACTGGTTTCGAACAAGGACTTGATTGGGCTTTCAGGATGGCCGGACATGAGGTCAAGAGACAAACTGTAGAAAGGATGACTCAAGTTGGGTAAAAATTCCCTTGGACAATAACACGACAGATGATCAGACTCATGCATCATGACATTGACATAAGTTCACGATGTAGGAGGCAACACAAACTCTCCATATGTTTGGAAGAATAACCAAACGAAGGAGGACACAACTCTATGTAGCGAGAACAACTTCCTAAGGTCATATTAAATCCTAAATCTTGACGAACAAACATAAGGATGTGCTTTGTCCAAGGGCGACTCATTGTGCTGCCATAAAAAGAAAATACTTTTCCCGTCCTATTTTTGGGGTATATTTGATTTTTTGTCTTTTTCAATATTTTTGAAGAGCTTGAAAAAGAATAAAAGAATGCTACATTACAAAGGAGGAACGAGTGTCTCAAGAATACTAGTTCCAAGCACAAGGAACACACTAATGCTCAAAGCAAGGAGATATGTGTAGGGAAAGAACACTCGGGAAAATTCCCCCATGGGTCAAGGTGTCAAGACGCAGAGGCAAAGTGCTACAAGGCTTGCGTATAAGGCATGCTTCAAATGGTTCACTTGAGAGCAACATGGAACCGATATTAGGCCAAATATGTGGAAATGCAAATGCGATTAATAAGACACAATGATAACGTCATTAGATGTAATTTTAACGAGCCCAGAGAAGGTAAGCTCAACGGTTTTTCATTTTTAGAGGGTCTGAAAAAAGCGTAAAAGGAGACTCCACTGGGGTACCTTTTTCGAAGGTAGTCTAGTCGGTTCGAAAAAGGGGTAAACTAGCACCGAAAAGACATCTATTCAAAATCATTTTAACGAGTGTGACAAAGAAAATATCACTTGACAATATTTTCATATTTAAGGAGTATGAAAAGAGCTTAACTATGCACTCTATAAGGGCTGTTCTTCTGGACCAATTTAATGAGTGTTAAGAAACAAGGTCACTCGACCATGTTTTCAATTTTAGGGAGTCTGAAAATAGCTTATCTATGGACTCCGTTGGGGTTCCTTTTCCGTAAATTTAGTCCCTTGGGTGCAAAAAAGGGTTAAATCTATACCTGAGAATACTCTTCTAGAGAACCAAGGCTCCTAGAGTATACCTTTGTTTGTACAATTGACCATCCAGACTAAAAGAGGGGTAAACTATCGCTGAACAAACGTGCCTTCAAATTTTAGTTTGGAGAGCATGAAGGGAAACAAGATCGCTCGACAATCTTTTCATGTTTAGAGGGTATAAAAATGGCTTAAAAGAAGACTCGTTGTGTTTTGGGAGTCCCGAGGGTGAGGTCAAGAGTGATAATGAATCATGCAAATGAGGCTCAAGATCGTAATCAGGAAAAAACTAATAAGGACTCCCGAGCCTATTGTTGGAGCCGCACTTGTTCTTTCACCCTGCACTAATTTTCAAAGTCTGATACTTGAAATCTAAAGTTGTTTTTCTTCTCTTTCCAAACATCATAAAACTTTCAAATCTTGTCGCATGAATAGCAATGCGTTTTTTGCTTTCA
>SNQJ01S0035616.1:52687-84096 GCA_010110895.2 Picea sitchensis | reverse complement strand
TATTTTTAATTATTTTCTTATTGCAACAACTTAACCCATGATTAACTCCTAGTTTTACTCACTTGACTAGTCAACTTCTTTTAGGAGGTTCTATAATGATTTTGACTTCTTTGACCTTCTAGATAAATCACGAGGGTTCTCCAACTTCACAAGGCCATAACTCTCTAACCATAAGGAGTTATGTGGCATTCCACATATCACCAGAAATGGCATGACATGTATTATCCATATATAGTAGTTTTACCTGAAAATATATTAAACTTCATACCATTATAAATCAATCAAACTTAATTCCCTTAACCATACTGTTGGGGCTACCAGAATTTGCTATCGGACTTGCTTCAAGGGTTGACATTATTGAAAACCAACCCAATTAATCAACAATATCCCCCTTTCTGATTTATGGAAACACTCTGATGTAACTCTAAATTCATATCGCTTATGCTACCCCTGTGACCATCTCTCCCCGTGGAAACATGATTTTGTGCTCTCTTTCCAAGCATCTAAGTCTTTGACCTTCATCTGCTGAATATATGCCCCTTTGACATCAATGGAAAAGGTAACTTTTTATCCCAGGCTGCTTTCCCTAACTGAACTTTCCTTGGGGTTGCTCCCCTTGACTGACCTCTTCCTGAACCTATTCCTCCAACCTAAATTGTTCTTTGTATGGTGTTTCCTCATGTAAATATCAAACATATAAGATAAGAATTCAAAAGAATTCATTTTGGAGTAGAAATTACTTCAAGTCTCTGACAAATATACTCAAAGGATTCCCCTTGAAGTAATTTTTTGAAGATATTTGCAACATGTTCCTTTGTCCCCACATATTCAACTTTGATGTTCTTCTCTACAACCTGTTCCTTTTGAAAGTGATACTTGATTGGAATGTGCTTCATATTGGAGTGCATCACTGGATTCTTTGAGATACTAATAACGCTTGTATTATCACAATATATAGGAATGGGCTCATCATACTCAACCTGTATATTTTTCAAATTTTGTTTCATCCATAGAACCTATGTACAACATGTTGTTGTTGCAATATACTCTTCTTCAGTTGAAGATAATAATATTGATGACTATTTCTTTCTTATCTAAGATATCAAAAACTCACCCAAGTAGAATGTCACTTTTCTATTGCTTCATCAATCATCAATGCAACCTACCCAATCTACATTTGTGTAGGAAATAAGTGATAGATCCTTTTATTTTGGATACTATAATCCAAACTCTTATGTGCCCTTGAGATATCTGAAAATCCTCTTCAATGCTAAGATATTTGATTCCTTTGGTGTTGCTTAAAATCGTCCCACCTATCCAACTACCTGCATTACATCTGGTCTAGATATTGTCACATATAGTAAGTTTCCAATCATTGACCTATACTGCCATTTGTATGTAGACTTTGAATCATCATCTTTTCTCAACTTGCAACTCATTTGCATAGAAGTGTTAATTGGTTTGCAATCTTCCATTTCGAACCTATTTAGTATTTCTCTAATATACTTACTTTGAGAAATAAAAATTATTTGGTTGTTTTAACATAACAGAAGACCCGTCCCAGAGGTGTAGGACAGTCGGTGATGGAGTGTATTGTTAGGGCACTCCATGATGTTAAAGACACTGTTTCAAAACTTGCGGGGACAAAAAATATAGCCATGTTAAGAGTTGGTGTGGCTCAGGCCGAGGACGATCCTGTTGACGGGAGAAATTGACCGTCCGTCAACTGGAAGAGTGGATCCACTCCGAGGTTGTCTAAATAACCCAAGTCGTTTGGGATAACCCACCCTGACGGGTTTAGCGGCTCCGTTAGCAGATCTAAGTCCTAAGAAAACAAAAAGAAAACTACTCTAAATTAACTAATCTAAATGAAAAATAACAATTAAAACAAACTAATAAACAAATCTAAACTATTATATATACAATTTACTATCTAATACTACACAACTATAATTCTATAAAATCAAATATTCAATTACTAACAAAATTAAATTTAATTACAAATGTACAATATTTACAAATTACAGATTTGAATGAAAACCTGTAAAACTCATTTGTAATATATCCTAAGACACCTAGAGTATTTGTTTTTTGATTTTATAATTTTATGAAAAAGAAATAAAATAAAAACTAACTAAATTAAGCAACTAAAATACTAACTCTAACTACAAATCTAAGCTATACATATATCTATCTAAACTACTTAAATAACACTAATAAGCTAACCTGTGATAACGCTTTCCAATTTGTCCTGTGTAAATAATCCAGTTCAGTTGTTCCATGAGAGGAAACCCGCATCAATCCTCTGCCAGCCTCTAGTAAACAGTAAGAAACAGTGTTCTTTTGAATATCAATAACAGAACAAACAAGACATAAAAGTTACAACAATCTTATAATTTACAAATCATCACAATAGATAAATCTGTATGCAAGGATTTGTACAAAAATGATTCAATAAACGAAGAAGAGAAATCTGTGATTCACTAACTGAAACAAAGTAATTGTTGTATTTTTTAAATAAGAGAAATCAGATATGGATTACACATTAATTAAGTCACATCAAGTTGCAATAGATTACGATAGCTAAAGTAGTCTATAATCGACTGCAAAAAGATATGAATAAAACTTGAAACAAAAGTTTGATATATTGAAAGTGAAAGTTGTTACAAGACATCAACTTTCATCTCAGTCTGTATTATAAATCCATAGTTTGGTTCTCCCACAGTGAGGATGATGATTTCATTACAAAAAATTGACAAGTATTTAAAGACTTCCCATAGGGTAAAACATCCTTGTGGGAGTTATCAAAAAAGTTTACACAAATCTGGGAAAATATCCCAAGTCTCTATTTCTAACTCAAACTAACAACTTAAAAATAAAAACTACATCACACAAATATCTCCTATATTGTCACAGCATGCCCAAATTGATCATTGCAATTCGTATGTACCTGAACAAGGATAAGAATAAACAATATTAGAGGATATTTTATTGATAAAATTGATAAAAAAATCTAATTTCTAAGACTAGCTACAGAATCTTGTGATTCTGTAGCTAGTCTAAATTGAACACAGAATCGTATTAAAACCAATTCAAAACTCAGAGAATTAAAATCAAACTATTAAACAAGTATCTAATTGATATTTGAAAACCAACGAATAATTCAAATAAAAAATCGTTATGCTAATTTGAGAGCAAATAAGATTATGATCAATCGAATGATTACAGAGATACATGTACTCTGTTCCATTTGCTATCTTAGTTTAGGGTAAACAGAATCGCATTAGATACTTGAAAGCAATGAAATCGTTTTCATAAACTAATTGAAATCGACACAAATAGTTGCTTCAACCATCAACAAAATCATTGTCGAATCCAAACGAAATCAACGAGATCATTTTTCAAGTTGATATAACTGTATTAACATATACAAATGACCATGCTATTTGCAAACCAAATGAAAACTTGTATGTAAATTGAAACAAATGAAATCGTAAACGAATTAATCAGTTGATAACATGATATATGGGATTTGTCAAACGTTTGTCATTGCCAATTAGAAGAAAACATAATCGATTGACAGTCAACGAAATCATTACTTGAATCAATTTCAAAATGAACTATTAGCTGAGTTTTCATATGAATTCAACAGAGACAAAATCATTTTTGAAAATCAAAACCAACAGAGAAGCATCAAATCTATTTTTGATATCAATCTAACCCAATACAGGTAATTGTGCTAACTCAAGACACACAAAAATCAAATCAAAACGAATCGAAACAGTTGGTGTTTGAAACAGTCATTATGAACCAACACAACTCCACGATTTTAGCGAATAGATCTTTTGCACAAGTCGAATGTAACCAGAACCCAAACAAAAATATCGATTCAATACAAAATAGAGTTGTTCCTGGCTAATCGAAGTCAACAGTGTCATTATATTACATCGTATTTGTCAACCCAGTCACTAATAATGACGCATAACACATATAGAGGATCATACCAATTCCAACCCACGAAATCGTTCCAAAATCAAACCATAATCGTGCTCTGATTTTAGCACAAAATCTCTTATACAGGTCAGATGCCATCAAAACGAAAACAAATCCCATTGATCACAATAATTCAAACCAACAAAATTTTTCTAAGGCGAACCATACCAAGTCAAAACCAATCAATCACTTTTACTAAGTGGGCATGACAAAATCGCATACCAAAATCATAACTACATTTGATTTTAGCAGAAAGAATCTAGTGTACAGGATCCATAACATAACCATTTTTGACAATCAAACTATGAAAGAATCATTTCGAATAATGAACAGAACTAATCGAAACCCAAAACCAATTCATTATATTAATCCAATCAATTCATAAAATGAAATTGATATTGAAATTCATACCTAGATAATCAGAAAACAACTCGATCATGATAATTTGGAATTGACGAAGGTTGTTGCTGATTCGACATTCCTAAAAATGATCGAACCAGTGGTTTTCTGCTTCTTGTCATTAGCTTGAAGCATGTCCCTTTCTCTCGACAGCACTGTAACTTGGTTCTCTAAAGATTTGATCTTCGATTGTAATAAGGGAACGTTGACATAGTAGCGCTCAAGCCACACATTACATTGGATACATGATGTCTGTATGGGCTTCGAAATTGCAAGCGAGGGTTTGTTTAAATCACCGAGGATTTCATTATGAAGCTTGATTCCTGGGTAGTTAGGATTGTTCTTTAGGCATGGGGGAAAATTAGAAACATAGTCATAGGGTGGCTCGGAGCATAGGCCTTGGGAATAGGGATACTCTTCAGCTAGGAAGCGCTCGATATCGGAGTCCGAGTCCTCACTCAAAACTATGGGCTTTTGATCGAGGTTTGGCTTAGGTTTATTCCGAGCAAGTCTCGATATCAATCGAGCATTCTTTTTACCCTTGCTGTTGACAGTAGGGTTACCATTGACTTTCTTACTTACAGGCTTCTTTAAAGTCTCCACCTTATCTGTTATGATGTCCGGTAGGTCGATATCAGGGCCAACCAAGGGTTTGGGAGAGGGCAGAAGGACATGGAATGGCACGGGTGGCCCGACCATAGTCTCACTGACCATAGACTTGTCGATTTGGACAGACTCTAAATCAAAAAATCCATTTCAAGAGAGAAAAGCTTGCCAATTATTGTCGTGAAGGTTTAAATGGTGAACGACGATGAGTCTAATCAAGCCATGGTGAAACAATCTACTATCAACCTTCTCGTGTTTGAACCTCTTAGCCATTTTGTAAAGACTACGCATGAAGTAAAATGGCATGTTCAATGGATAGCCCATGAAATTCATTAAGAGTCGAAGGTGATAAAGAAAAACCAATCCATACCGACCCTCACAGGTCACAAATTGTTTAACCATTATCAAAATATCATGCCACATGGGTTTAAGTGTGGAAATAGGCATACCTTTGTCACAGGATGTGACCTTTCGTGATACGAATAGCAAAGGCCATGGCACCTCATCAACTTTGGAGTTCTTAAACCATCGTTGGCTTGTGGTTGTTAGTCCTGTGGCAGATCTTATGAATTCTTCCTTGAGTTCAAGTTGAATGTCACCTACTTTAGCCCTACACCCATCAAAAGTAAGGGTGAATTGTTGTGCAAAAAACAAATTGAAACCCTCAAACCTCTGTACAAACGTGATCCAACCACTATCCTCTAAATCCTTATGGGAGTTATCGAACAGTAACAAAGCAATATGAACCCTTCCTTTTATGAACCCTTGATGTAGAGGTTGTTGTCTACACTTCCTTTTATGAACCCTTCATGTTGTAGATATTTATCCAGTCTAGAGTACCATGCTCGAGGAGCCTTTTTTAGACCATATAAGGCCTTGTTCAACCTACACACATAATATTCATTCTCTGATAGTTGAAATCCTTCTAGTTGTTAAATGTAAACTTCTTCTTCAAGTTCCCCATTCAGAAAGGTTGATTTCACATCCATCTGATACACGTTAACATTCTTGGAGCATTCATAAGATAAGATCAATCAGATTGCTTCCATTCTAGAAACTGGGGAAAACGTCTCTTCAAATTTGATCCCTTCAAACTGTGTGTATCCTTTACATACCAATATAATTTTTTTCCTTGTAACCTATCCACATTCATCCACTTTATTTTTTAAAACCCACTTTGTGCAAATCACATTATTGTACCTTGGTATTGGAACCAATTCCCAAGTGTCATTCTTTTCTACTTGATCCAATTCTTCATTCATGGCATTTTCCCATAATTCATCCTTGTTGGCCTCATCAAAAATGTTTAGTTCAATCGTAGATAAGAGTGTTAGGTGTAGTTGTTCTAGGGAATGAATTATTCTTCTAGTCTCAACCCACATCCTTGTTTCCAATAATTTGATCTGAAGGATGATTCTTATGTACTCATTTCCTAGGTGTCTTTGGAGGCACTTGTTGAACTTTCTCTTCTAATTTTGTCTGATATTCTTCATATTCCCTTTCTACTTATTCTTCATCATCTTCTTCTTCTTCATAAACCTCTTCCACCGATTCCTTTTCATCTTCCTTTAATTTTCATCCACCTATTTCATCAATTGTTACATCGATGATTTCCACAACTTTGTTGAGCCTTAGATTGTAACACTTGTATGATTTCCTTGTACTTGAGTAACTGAAAAGTATGCCTTTGTCCACACGAGATTCAAACTTTCCCATTCTATCATCTTCTCTTTTGATGTAGCATTTTCTTCCGAACACTCTAAAGTGCTTCACATTTGTTGGTCTTCCTTTCCATAGAGCATAGGGAGTTTTTTCACGTTTTTTTCTCAGCATTACTCTGTTTTGAATGTGAACTAATTTATACACTGCATGTGTCCAAAAACATCTATCAATTTAGAATCCATTAACATTGTTCAATCCATTTCTTGTATGGTCTTGTTCTTTCTTTCAACAACTCCATTCTGTTGAGGTGTCCTAGCAACGAAGAATTTCCTTTTTTTTCGATGCTTGCTGCAGAAATCCATAAATTCCTTTGAAGTAAACTATCCACCATTATCAGATATCAAACATTTGATTTTTCAATCTATTTCATTTTCAACCATTTCCTTATAAACCTTGAAGTTTTCAAAGTCTTCTAACTTATTCCTGGGAAAAAAAACTGCAGTCATTCTTGTATAATCATCAACTAATAACATAAATTATTTCTCACCTTTTAAACCCTTTGTTCTAGTTAGTACAACTAGATCAGTATGCACAATTTCTAGTGGTCTTGTCGTTGAGTATTCCTTTGATTTGAACCTGGTATTTGTTTTCTTTCGTCGTTGACAATGCTTGCATAATGTGTTGGTTGGTTTCATGATCTCGGGAATTTCTTTGACTGCTTCATTTTTGCTGACTTTGAGGAGTGTTGATGCCGAGGGACTAGAGATTCACCAACATCAAAATTTTCAACCTCTCGTGGGGATATGCAAGAAGAGATGGGAATGTTACCCTAGGATTTAAGACCTGGACAAGAAAGTGCATTGAACTCTAAGCTAATTTTACCCTAACCTATAGTCCAAGCATGAATTCCTTTGCATTATAATTTATCCTTTTAGCAATATTTAATTTTTTTACGATTTTATGATTTTTATGCTATTTACAATTTTAATAACTTCTATGTGGAGTTTATATATTTGTAGTGACAAAATTAAATTAATAAAAAAAATGCAAAAAAAATAAAATAAAAATAAAAAGGCTATGTTTTTGTTTTTATTTTAACAAAAAAAAAAACTAAAAACTAGAGAAAGTTAATACAAAATATTAGTTTTAAAATAATTTAATTACATGAAAAGTTTATTACCTAACCATAGTTGAAGAATAGAGAAATAATATTTATATTTTCATTTATGAGTTAGTATGTAATTAAAAAAAATCAAAATAGTAAAGTAGTAAAAAGAAAGTTATGTACATTAACAAATTAAGAAAATCTTATCACATCTATTAGTTTGAAGTATATATAAAGGTGGCATTTTTTTTTATGATATAACATTTTTTTCTTTTATTTATAGATTAGGATGAAGTAATTTAATTAAAATAATAAGATAAACCAAAGTTTATGTACATCAATGAGTTAGTAAAAACTTTATAAACATGATTATTTACAATATAAATTTGTTTTGTTTATTTTTTTTAAATTTTATCTAACCCTTTTATTTTATTTTGAAATCAACGTGTTAAATAAATAAAGAAGAGGAAAACTAAGGACTTTAAAGAAAAAAATCAAAGACATATTTCAAGGCGAAAAGGAACTGATTTTCATTAAAAAACTCTGCATACAAAATCATAAATCTTCAAAATTTGCAAGTCTCTGAGTAGACTAGGCCAGGTATATGGTCTTTAGCCCTTCTAGATGCAATATACAATAGAAAGACTAAGCATGAAAAGGAAAAATAAATATGAGCCAAAAGTGCAATAGAGCAATGATGGTGAATCGCAAAGATGAAACTTGCATACAGACATCAATTAGCGTCGAATACAATCGAGCCTTAATACAACAACTGACAAGTAAACCTTTACCTTGTGAAGACTAGCAAGCTCATCCTCAATTATCCATTTCATTGATTTTCAAAACACCCTATTGCCGACGATTCCATCAATCTATGCTGAAGTTGTAAGAAAAGAATGAAATGCACAATCCTCATAGCACTCCCAACATACTACTCTGAAATTTCTACCAAAAGTTGTCTCTGAGAAAATTATCTATCTTTTCTCTTTCAAATATTTATGTCTCCCGAATTATTTCTCTTCATCCTCTATTGGGCGTTGTTCCTTTTATTTCTTTTAGTGAAAGGTTATTTCAGTTAGATAGTTTTGTAACCAAATTTGAACTGTCTGGGACCTCTTTAACACATTACTAACAAAAATAATTCGTTGTTGTTATCTCTAGGTCGTTCATTTGGATTTATTTATGCGTTAATAATTATTTTCCATATATAATTTTAACACAAATCTCAATTAATACAATCAGGCTTGAACCTTCAATAAATGGCTTAGACTGATTTGAACAGTAGAGAGCTATCATGATCACACATAATATTATCATTGAACCCAACGAGATGCAAACAATCACTGGTGTTGAGACATAATATTTTGAGTGTCTAGAGTATGTCCCACAATGTGATCCAATCCAATCGCCATAGAGACCTGGATTTCTAAAAATCTCTCTTGGGTAAACCTTGTAAAGTGATTTATGACAAGAATATCTCCAAACAAATTTTTGTTGTAGAGATTTAGTGTGATAAGGCTGACACAATTGGTCAACTATAATGACACCTCTCATGATAAATTGTTTTTATTCAGTATCAATGAGACTATATTATGTATATCTCCAAGTTCTTGAGGAATAATACCTAATAATCGGTTGGCATAAAGGTTTATAACCACAATATTTATTAGGTTTCCATCTTCTGCCAGGAGAAACCCACTCAAATTATTTCCACTTCAAGTTCAGTGTGTCCAGACGTATAATTCCTAGTGCTACAGGAATCATTCCATTGATGTCATTCAAGGATAGATCTAAGTATGATAGTCTTTCAAGTTTTTGAAATTTGGGAGTAATAGTTCCATTCAGATTGTTTCTCTGCACATTGAAGAAAGTAAGAGAAATGCATGAACTGATGTTCCCTAGGATCATACCTTCACGTTGATTTCGGGCCAGATTTTAGTTAATCATCTTTTTCAACCTCCCCAACTTAGGTGGAATATTCCTTGTAAGCTCATTGTCATCTTATAGTTAACAACACAATATCACAAGCGCAATAGACAAATACTTGTATCTAATCTTCGCTTCTTTGAGCTTCACTTGCATATGATGCTCTATAGAATGGGCATTGGTCAACACTCTGCATCTATCAATAATAACCCCCCTTCTATTCGATCCAAATTGACGCTTTCGTTGCCATGGAAGTGAAAATTATGGCTCTGTATACACACAAAAAACTTGGACTACTGCATTCATAAATGGAGAACCCTTGAAATCATCATTCATTGCATTTGCAGTCAAATTCTTCATGATCACCTCACTCAAAGTATGAGGGGACAACAAATTATACCACAAACTTCTTCATAGAGGGGATTCTAAAGACTACTCACTTTTCAACTTTTTCAGGTCTTTGGCATTGGCTCCAAAAGCATTCTCTTGATCAATAGGTTTATTGAAACCTAAAGCCGAACCATTCTCCAATGGATTCTTCCTTTGGTTGTCTTGTGGGAGTTTACAAGTATGTTTTAATTTACCCAATAAAGGCATCGATTTGAAGAATTCAAGAACCTTTCCCATAAAAATTGCATTTTTTAATCAGGCATTAATATAAAATTTCAATTACTTTAGGTACCATCATGTTGTTGACGTGGTGCAGCAAAATTCTCACTTGTGTAGGGATTGGTTAGAATGGAAAGGAATCTTCAAAGGTGGATTGGGAGAGGGAATGTGAGTTTGGGCTCTTGGGCACAACCAAAATTATATAACTATAAGTATTGTATTACCAATCCCCTGTGCCTTATGATTTTGGCATAAATTATCTCCATAATACATAAAATGACTTAAGCCAAAAACTTTCAAGGGTGACGTTATTTCTCTATGTAGATAAAAAAACAAAGGCCATTTATGTATTTAGCCCATAAAGATTCATATATTAATCCACCTCCAAAAGAAATAAGTAAGGATCAATTTTTTTATTTTAGATAATAAAATTGTCATCGAATAAGGTAATATGGTATAGTTTGAAGTAGGAAAAATAAATGCCAAAGTCAATAAACAAAAGGCATGGTAATGAAATCATACTTAGGAAAAGAGATACATGAGAAATGTCTTGAAGTTTATGAGGTGCTCATGACAAGGCTAAGAATGTGAAAAAAATGGGATAACAATCCTTTCGAATCATAGATTGATAACCAAGCCATTCTTGTTCAAGCATAATGAAAACCAACTTTCATCCAAGTGAACTATAACATGTATATTGACCAAAAATCATCACCAATACTTTTTCATAATCATAAAATACCTCTGAATGATAAGATATACAAAAGAGAACTTCCTTGAATGTGTATCATCAACACAGCAGGAGCATGCGAGACTTTGCGCAAGCAAGAACAATGTGCCAATATTTAAACCGAAAAAGAGAAAAATTGCGCAAGAAGTGTGACTGCAGAGGGATCCTGGAAACACTTTTCCAGCTAATTCTTGTTGATAATAATCGTCGTCAACAGTTTCCAACCAACATATGTGCGTCACTTATAGTGGTGTGCAATATTTAAACAACAATATACGATCCTTGATTCTCTGCAGGAAAGGGGAATGTAAGGGTAATGGTAGGACTAAGGGTGAGTCGATGTGGAACAAGAAGAGGTTGATAAGGTTAGGTGAACCAGTTTATACAACAGGGGGAGACATGATGGAGGTCAAGGTATTCATGGATCGATACTTCGTGGAATAACTCATGGAAAGTGGTAAGTATGAGGGGGTTTGGTCCTATTGTATAACCTAAAGAGATGACTCTTTAGATCTTGAAAAAATGATTACACTGCTAGAAAATTGTCATGGATGTGCATTGAGGGGAAGACCCAAGTTTAACCCTGAGCATCCACAATGTATATGCTGGAGGCATCTCAAAATGAAGGGGACGGGGAAAGGAAAATAAGGAAGATGGGGATAGGACTAATAAATCTGACGAGCGAGGATGTTCTGTGTAGCAAGCAAATGATAGACAAGGGAGAAATTATGACAAAGGAAGGTAACTTAGTTCACCTGCAAGTTTGTTGTCCACCAAAACACATTTGGTCAATCAGTTAAAAATATACAAATAACCTACTTTTTAATATCACCAATCATTACTCCATCACTTCTGACCATAAGAAAGGGAAAAAACAAAAAGGAAGCAAAAGACATAAAAGTGAGAAAATAAACTAAGTAAAAACGAAATCAACCCAAAACTAATCTAGCCCTTCCCGAAAATTTGTATTATTATTGTTATATTTTATTTTTCTTTGTTTATTTGTTTACAGAGGAAAGAAACCATTAGCTTGGACTTAGGTCGGATGAAATTTAGCGTAAATGAATGTGTCACCTGCTTTGCATGTGGGACTTATGAGTTTGACAAATTTGTACATGGAGGGACTACCAAAATACCAACCAACAAATGTATACGGTGCAAAGATATGATTAATCAATAGCCAAAAGAAATGACCACCAACCTCCAATACATGTCAACACAAAGATGTTTTTCTAGTAATGATGAAGGTATTGACTGAATTAGATTTAGGGTTTAGGGTTTGTACCTTCAAGGGATGATCCATGAATTTATCAAACAAATTAGTATCATATTTAAGGACCTTTCTATCACGAACATGGTTTTCATGAGGTAAATAAGATTCATAACATTGATTAAAAAACATTGGAATGACCCTACAATATTCACTATCATCAAAATAAAAATTGTGCCTAGAAGGGACATGCTCGATAATGCCAAGTTCTTTATCCTCTTTTGAATGAAATAAAGGATTATCGAAAATTTTATACAATTCAATATATTGGTTGAAATCATATATATATTTAGAAGAGGATTCGTCATATGCATCATTAAATTCATGTTGGTCAACATCACTTTACCACTCATTAGCATAATCGTCAAATAAAAATGTATTGTAAATTGGTTTGACATAGATAGCATTGTTTTCTTCATTTGCGTAATCAAAATTTCCATTGTATGTGTGTGGATAAGAAGCTTGAGATGAAAGGTGATTTTGGGTATGAGGTTCAAGAAGGGTGTGAGAGGTTGATTGGTCATTAAGCATCATGATATAATCATGATCCTCTTCATATCCACGCTCTCAACCACAAGAATTTGATTCATTATAATTAGGCCCTCAGAGAGAGGGTTGTCGAGATATATTCCCAGCATGATTTAAAGATTGAGACTCAAGAGGGAACATGTGATCTTGTAAGCTCTTAATGAAGGGGATTAAAGAAGACAACTCCTTTTGTGAATCATAAACACTAAAGGAGTAACCTGTTCTGCGGTTTTTCTCTTCGAAGTTGAGGTAAGTAGATAAGGCTACCTCTAGGTTTTAAACATTATTTTCTTCCAACTGCCATCAGTAAAGAGGAGGTAGAAGTTCGTAGAAATGCAATAGGAAAGCCAAGTTGGTAGGGCGAATGGGAGTAGGAATTAAATTGTACAACTTGATAAACTGAAGATTAAAAATAAGAATTCTCTCATTATCCTTCATGCATAATTTGTTAAACCTCTTAAGATGTTTGTAAGGACTATCTAAATTCCCAAAGGTAGAGGTAAACCAGTAAGAAAGTTAAAACCAAGTAGATATGCATGCATCAGGAAGACTGTAAAATAAAGAGGCGACATCGCCTTGAAGGGAATTCATAAACAACAACATACAACTATCATTATTATTTACTCCAAGAATGGCGCAAGCATTCGAAAACGCATGAAGGTGTTCAATAACTGTAACAGTTCCATCACCATGGAAGAGAGGCAAATGATTCTTGAATTTGTTAGGTAAAGGGTTAACTGGCTGAGAGAACTTCAAGGGAGTGGGCACAAACCAAGGGGAATTTCTTAGGTCTTCTTCAAACTCAAACAGGCCATACTTGTGAATGACTTTCCCAGGGTTAGTAGCTGAAACCATAGGGTTACAACCACCGAAAATGATTCCAATCGGTTGAGACATTGAGGTATAGGAAGGGAAACAAATCGAAAGAATTAAAATAAAAACTAGGAATGAATGATTGAACGGTTCTCCCCAGTATGGTCACCAAAAATATGTTGACGTCGAGGGACTAGAGAGTCTCCAACATCAACATTTTCAATCTCTCGCGAGGCTATGTGAGAAGAGACGGGAATGTTATCCTAGGCTTTAAGCCCCACACAAGAAAGCGCATTGAACTCTAGGCCAATTTTACCCTAACCTATAGTCCAAGCATGAATTCCTTTACATTATAATTTAACCTTTTAACAATATTTTTTTTTTGCGATTTTATGATTTTTATGTTATTTACAATTTTAATAACTTCTATGTAGAGTTTATACATTTGTAGTGACAAAATTAAATTAATAAAAGAAATGCAAAAACTATAAAAATAAATAAAAAGAAAATGTTTTGTTTTTATTTTAACAAAAAAAAATTAAATTAAATTAATAAACAACATTAATTTTAAAGTAATTTAATTACATGAAAAGTTTATTACCTAACCATAGTTGAAGAATAGAGAAATAATATTTTATATTTTCATTTATGAGTTAATATGTAATAAAAAAAATCAAAATATTAAAGTAGTCAAAACAAAGTTATGCTCGTTAACAGATTAAGAAAATCTTATCACGTCTATTAGTTTAAAGTATATATAAAAGTAGCATTTTTTTTATGATATAACATTTTTTTTTTTTATTTATAAATTAGGATGCAGTAATAAAATTAAAATAATAAAATAAACCAAAATTTATGCACATCCATGAGTTAGTAAAAACTTTATAAACATGATTATTTACATTATAAGTAAAAACTTTATAAACATGATTATTTACATTATAAATGTGTTTTGTTTATTTTTTTAAATTTTTATCTAACTTCTTTATTTTATTATGAAATCAAAGTGTTAAATTAATAAAGAAGAGGAATAAGGATTTTAAAGAAAAAAAATTAAAGATATATTCGGGGGAGAAAAAGAACTAATTTTCATCAAAAAGATTCTTATACAAATCATAAATCTTCAAAATATGAAAGTCTCTGCCTAGGCTAGGGCCGGGTATATGGTTTTTAGCTCATCTAGACACAATGTACAATAGAAATATCAAGCATGAAAAGGAAAAAGAAAGCTAATCCAGAAATGGAATAGAGCAATGATGGCAAATCACAAAGAAAAAACCTGCATACAGAAAATGATTAGCACGGAATATAATCAAGCCTTAATAAAACAACTGACAAGTAAACCTTTACTTTGTGAATGCCAGTAAACTCATCCTCACTTATTCCTTTCATTTCTTTGCAAAACCCTCTGTTGTCGACCATTTCTTCAATCTCTGTTGAAGATGTAAAAAAAGAATGAAATTCACAGTCATCACAGCACTCCCAACAGCACTCCCAGCATACTCCTTTGAAACATCTGCCAAAATTTCGCTCTCGTAATTTTTTCTAACTTGTCTCTTTCAGAAATTTTTGTCTCCCGAATTATTTATTCTCGTCCTTTGTTGGGCGTTATTCCTTTTATTTATTTGAGTGAACGGTTCTTTCAGTTAGATAGTTTTGTAACTGAATTCGAACTGTCTGGGACTTATTTAACACATTTCTAACAAAAATAATTCATTGTTGTTATCTCTGGGTCGTTTGTTTAGCTTTCTTTATATGTTAATAATTATTTTTCGTATATAATTTTAACACGAATCTGGATAAAAAAAAATCAGGCTCAAACCTTCAATAAATGGCTTAGACCGATTTGAACAGTAGAGAGTTATCATGATCACACAGAATATTATCATTGAACCCAACGATGTGCAAACAATCAATGTTGTTGAGTCAGAAGATTTTGAGTGTCTGGAGTATGTCCCACAATGTGATCCAATCCAATTGCCACAGAGACCTGGATTTCCAAAAAAATATTTCGGTTAAACCTTGTAAAGTGATTTATGACAGGAATATCTCTAGACAAATTGTTGTTGGAGAGATTTAGTTTGTTAAGGCTGACACAATTGGTCAATTGTAATGGCACCTCTCCTGATAAATTGTTGTTATTCAGTATCAGTGAGACTAAATTATGTAGCTCTCCAAGTTCTTGAGGAATAGGACCTGATAATCGGTTAGCAGAAAGGTCTATAACCACAGTATTTATTAGGTTTCCGACTTCTGCTGGGAGAAACCCACTCAAATTATTTCCACTTCAAGTTCATCATGTCCAGACGTATAAGTCCTAGTGCTGCAAGAATCATTCCATTGATGTCATTCAAGGATAGATCTAAGTACGATAGTCTTTCAAGTTTTTGAAATTCGGGAGTAATAGTTCCATTCAGATTGTTGCTCTCCACATTTAAGAAAGTAAGAGAAATGCATGAACTGATGTTCCCTGGGATCGAACCTTCACGTTGATTTTAGGCCAAATTTAAGTTAATCATATTTTTCAACCTCCCCAGCTCAGGTGGAATCTACCCTGTAAGCTCATTGTCATCTTACAATTAACATCACAATATCACATTCAGTACCAATTGCAAGCACAATAGCCAAATAATTGTATCTGATCTTCTCTTATTTGAGCTTCACTTGCGTATGATTCTCTACAGAATGGGCATTGGTTAACACTCCGCATCTATCAATAATAACCCCCCTTCTATTCGACCTAAATTGACGCTTTCGCTGCTATGGAAGTGAAAAATTTGGCTCCGTATACACAAAAACATGGACTACTGCATTCATAAATGGAGAACTCTTGACATCATCAGTCACTGCATCTGCACTCATATTCTTCCTGATCACCTCACTCAAATTATGAGGGGACAACAAATTATACCACAAACTTCTTCGTAGAGGGGATTCTAAAGACCGCTCACTTTTCAACTTTTTCAGGTCTTTGGCATTGGCTCCATAAGCATTCTCTTGATTGATAGGTTTATCGAAACTTGAAGCCAAACCATTCTCCAATGGATGATTCCTTTGGTTGTCTTGTGGGAGTTTACAATTATGCATTCATTTAACCAATAAGGGAATCGATTCTAAGAATTCAAGAACCTATCCCGTAACAATTGCATTTTTTAATAAAGCATCAATATAAAATTTCAATTACTTTAGGTACCATCATGTTGTTGACGTGGTGCAGAAAAATGCTCACTTGTGCAAGGCTTGGTTAGCATGGAAAGGAATCTTCTAAGGTGGATTTTGAGAGGACACATGGGTTTTGGCTCGTGGGGAACAACAAAATTATATAACCATAAGTATTGTATTACCAATCCCTTGCGCCTTATGATTTTGACATAAATTATATCCATAATACTTAAAATGACTTAATCCAAAAAAATTTCAAGGGTGACATTATTTCTCTATGTACAAAAAAAACAAAGGTGATGTATGTATTTAGCCAATAGAGCTTCATATATTAATCCACCTCAAAAAAAAAAAGTAAGGATCCGTTTTTTTATTTTAGATAATAAAATTGCCATGGAATAAGGTAATATGGTATAGTTTGTAGTAGGAAAAATAAATGCCAAAGTCAATACCCAAAAGGCATGGTAATGAAATCATACTTAGGAAAAGAGAGACATGAGAAAGGGATTGAAGTTTACAAGGTGCTCATGAGAAGGTTAAGAATGTGAAAAAAAAGGGGATAACAAGCCTTTTGAATCATAGATCGAGAACCACGTCATTCTTGTTCAAGCATCATGAAAACCAACCTTGATCCAAGTGAACTATAACTTGTATATCGACCAACAATCATCACCAATACTTTTCCATAATCATAAAATACTCCTTAATGATAAGATATCCCAAAGAAAAATTCCTTGAATGTGTAGTAGCAACTTAGTGGGAGCATGCAAGACTTCGCTCAAGAAAGAACAATGTGCCAACATTTAACGAGAAAAAGAGAAACTTTGCACAAGTAGTGTGACTAGAGAGGGAGCCTGGAAACACTTTGCCAGCTAAGTCTTGCTGACAAGAATGTCATCAACAAGGAAGTTATCGAAGTTTATGTGACCCATTCTTTTGTGCCATAGAAAACCTTCATCTTCCTTTATTAAACAACACTTTTAACTCCCAATTTCACTTAATACATATATGTTTCTTGAAGTTCTTGCAGCTATTGCAATCAATTTTCCTGAACCTGCTTTTCTTATCTCTCACTTTTTTGAATCGAACGTAAGTTTATGACATTGGTCACATATTTGAATTACACTTAGAATATTATGGTTCATATATTCCACTAGTAGAACATTTTTTGCCTTGGTATTCTTGTTTCTAATTCTCACTATGCATCTTCCAATGATTCTAGTTGAGTCATCATTTCCAAAAGAGATTGATCCATATATTTCCTTTCTTAATGTAAGAAACATGTCTTCATCACATGTCATGTGTTTTGAATAGCCACTATCAACATACCAACCATGTTTCTTGTGTTTATCTTGTAGAGCCAGTGTGAAGTCTTCATTGTTAAATTGATCATGTTTTCTTATCCATATTCTTTGTTGAGGTTCCTATCTATGACTGTTGTTATTTTTTTTTTATTCTCTAGGAGGGTCCGGCATTCTAAAATATTTGGCCATGTGTCCAAATTTGTTGCATTTGTATCATTCCACTTAAGTGCTCAATGATTCAAACGTGTTGTAGCTTCTTCTCTGTGTTTCATTAGGCCTTATTGGATAACCATTTTGTGCATGAACTTCAAAGTTGTTTATGTTCTTTCTATTAGCTCTGCAATTTACAACTTTGTGTACAAAATTATTACATGCATAACATAAAACAAAAAACATAGTTTGATACCTAGGAGTTGAAGATATTGTGAAACAAGTTACTCTTTTGAATCCTTTTTCATCCTGAGACCTTCTTGTTTCTTACTATCATTGATTTTGAAATCTAACTCTTCTAGGTGGAGTGTCCATGTGATTTTCACTGTAAGACTTATTGTCTCCTCTAATTGTTTCTTCATAACTTCTTGGTTGTGATTATTTAGATGTGGTTTTGGAGCTTGATCCTGTTTCTTTCTGATTGTATTATATCCCAGAATTGTCATGATGTGGCATTTGATTTTTCATAAGATTATCCAAAACCTGAACTATTCTGCATATTCTTTTGTTGACGGTATTTTCTCAATGTAACAACCTCTTCTTCCAAATTTCCAATGATCCTGTCTTTTTCTTCCAATTGTTCTTTGAGTGATTCTTATATTCTTTTGTCTTATTATATTTGAACATTTAATTTACTGATCATATGTTCTAGTTCTTTAGAGTTTGAATTTTGAATGTCTTCTTTCTTGTCTAGTTCTTCCTAGAGTTTCTTGCTTTTATTTTTTTCTCTTATTATAACTTCTATAGAACTGAATAGTTCTTCTCTGTAGTCAAATTTTTCTTCTTCATATTCCTCTTCTGTGTCTTATTTATCAAAGTCTTCTATTTCCATCAATATAACTCTTTCTTTCTCACTTTCACTGACTTCATCTTCGTCTGAAGAGGAACAGTTTTCTTTGGTGCAAAAAGTTTTCTTGAAGACTTTGTTTTTCATTATTTTTCCTTTACATGTTTGTTTATTGTTTGAATCATCCTCTTCATGTCTTTTATTTTTATTGTGAGGAAATTTTTTAGAAAAATTACCAATACCATCATAGTTAAAACAAATGAATGCAATCTTACCTTTTTATCCGCCACTAGTTCCCTTTTTCAATCTTCTAACAAAGTTGGCCACTTCTTCATCATATTCTGAGATGTCACTATTGCTGCTATACTCTTTTTCCTTTTATTTTCCCTTTTGCTTTTACCTTTTGGATGTTTTCAATGTTGCTTCTTTTATGCCTAGATTTTCCTGTTCAGTTCTCATTTCATAGGATGTGAAGATTCAACGTAGTTCATCCATTCTTATTGAGTCTATATCTACTCTTCCTTCTAGTGTTGAGATCTTAGGATCAAATCTCATTGGAAGAGATTTTAGTAACTTTTGAACAATTACAGATTCATCAAATTCTTCTCCCAATATTATGATTGCATTCACTTTTGAAGCTATTCGAATTGACCTCTGTAAGTTTGAATCTTTTCTTCTTTGACTTTTGAATATTCTTCATAAATATTTTGAAGTTTGTACCAAATACCTTTAGCAAAGATACAATGTATAACTTTGGTATATATTGAATCAAAAATACCATTCAGAAGTACATTTGTGGCTTTTGAATTATTTAGACTGAGTTTCTTTATGTTTTCATTTGTTGGCGGGATTGTTGGTTCTTTGTATCCATCTACAATTGACTTCCAAACCTCAAATCAATGTTCTTGTACATATGTTTTCATCCTTATTCTCGGAATGCACAGTTATGTTTGTCAAACTATGGTATTCCATTTTTATACATAATGTTTCTCTCCATCATGTACCTTTCAGCGGTTAAACTTGTTTCTAAAGGACCCCTCTCTAATACAAACTGTTGGATTACTAAGAGGGGGGGGTGAATCAATAAAACTGAAATTTAATCCTTTTTAACCATAGTATGCAAGTGTTATTTATCTTTGTGATCAATATAGCATTATCATCCAATAAGTACAGAGTAAATAAATCACGAAGAAATGAAAAATCATACACATACATAGTACACTAGTATTTTTAGGTGGAAACCCAATGCGGGAGAAAACCATGAAAAACCCTTATATTTTCAGGCTACAACCTGAGGGAAGCTACAAATCCTCAATTTTTTGGCTATAACCAGAAGGAGGCTACAACCCCCTATGTTCTCCGGCTACAACCAGAAGGTGGATACAACCACTTGTCCTTGCCCCGTCCAACCACCCTGAAATATAAGTGTCAAATGTAGAAACTGAATATGTCACTTTCACAACATGTTCTGTCAAATATGTCACTGAGAAACCTGTAACTATATACTCATCAATCAATCTGATCTAATCAAATATACCTAAAACACTATACCACAAGTTTGTACCTCAAACCATGTCCTATAACCTCACTATTATACAACCTCTATCTATACCAATAAATTCAACAACATTCCTCAACCAAAATCCCTCAAACATGAACCAATACTAAACTTCAGTAGATCTACCTTAGATCAACTCTACATCAATCTCTAAAATTCCAAGAGGAATCCAACTGATTTACAAGGAAAACTCTCAACCAGATTCTTAGATTCAACACTACACATATGAAAACCATACATTTTTCTTCTTGTAGCGTTTTGTTGTTGCAGTGTCGCTGCCGCGAATGTGCTGCAACCATTTTTCTACGGCACGTTTTCTTCCGTGATTTTTCTACCACACTTTTTCTACCATGGGTTTTCTGCCTCGATTTTTCTATGACACTTTTTCTGCTGCACTTTTCCTGCCCTAATTTTTCTTCTGCACTTTTTCTTCCATGATTTTTCTACCCCACTTTTTCTACCGCGTTTTTTCTCTATCAATAATACCTACCCAAATAACCTTTCACAAATATATATTCAATGATATTCAATAGGTGCTAATAGGAGAGACTTGATATCTTATTTATACTTCCATGTAGCTTCCTGAAAGGGTTACCTTCTAACCAACTTAACCCAATTTCCTTCTTTTAGGGCTAACCCGCTTCTAACCACGTGTCCACCTCTAACCCACTTTGCAACAAATAGTAAATTCTCCACTTCTAGTTGCAATGAATTTATTTTAAATTATTTTCTTATTGCAACAACTTAACCCATGATTAACTCCTAGTTTTACTCACTTGACTAGTCAACTTCTTTTAGGAGATTCTAGAGTGATTTTGACTTCTTTGACCTTCTAGATAAATCATCAGGGTTCTCCAACTTCACAAGGCCATAACTCTCTAACCGTGAGGAGTTATGTGGCATTCCACATATCACCAGAAATGACATGAGATGTAATATCCATATAGAATAGTATTACCTACAAATATATTAAAATTCATACAATTACACATCAATCAAAATGAATTCCCTTAACCATACTATTGGGGCTACTAGAATTTTCTACCAGAATTGCTTCAAGGGTTGACATTAATGAAAACCAACCCAATTAATCAACAATAGTAGCCAATGATGGAAACTACTAAGAAATATGAGGAATATACCAATGAGGTCAAATGGAAACCAAGGTACCACACAAATCCCTATGTGTGATAATGGTTGTTGATGTAAAACATAAGCAAAACCACTAAGTCAGTTTCCAATTATTGTTTGTCATCTACCGAGTGCAAGGTTACCTATCGATGATGTAAATAGATCCAGGATGCAACTCTAGGTCATACTCTCAAAGAAATTTGTCATAGTCGATAAGAGAAAACTTGCCAGGAATAATTCAATGGGGACCTTCTATACTAGCATGAGTGAGAGACAAAGATACTTGTGATAATGAGCAATACTTGATTGATACGGAAGGGATGACATGAAAAGTCAAAGGTTTCTGCAGAATGGTCGACACAGGTCGACTTCCCTTGAATAGAGACATGACACAAGATGTGACTTAGGAAACATGGGTTATAAACTGGGATACATTTGTGATACATAAGGCATCGAAAAACACTCCATATGACTGGAAGAATAACCAGTTGGAGGAGATTTTTCTCGAAAATAAGAAAAAATCCCTTCCATCCTTCCTTTTGTTTTTTTTTATTTTTTTGTCTTTTTCATATTATAAAGCCTGAAAACGAATAAAATAATGTTATGATGCAGTCAAGGAAACAAGTGTTGCAGGAAAGTGAACTAGTTTCAAGCACAAGGAACATACCTATGCTCAATGCAAGGAAGCATGTGTAGGATATGGATACTCGAGAGAAACTTTCCTCCAGGGATACAACTGTCAAGTATCAAAGGATAATATTCTAAATAGGGTAACTTTCTGAGAATTCATACAATTGGCTAAATCGGGACAAGTTGAAGCCAACATTAGTCTTGAAAAGCGCAAGAAATTGTTATGCAATGAAAATGCAACTTAACAAAACAATTTTTTTAGAAGACCCATGGGTAATTGGACAATAATAGATAAGAAGAATATATGAATCTTCAACACAAATTCATGGTGGGACTAGACAAGAATTCTGATCCTATGGAAAAATCTACAGCATGGGTGCCAAAATGGACACTGGGGAGCTAACTAGGGATCCCATGAAGTGGTAAGATCTACCATCCGTAAATGACATTTTTAAAGCAACTTGAAGGAATAACGTCTCAATGAATGGGGTTGACACTAAGGCAAGGATTTGATTGATACAAATAAATTCAAAATGAAGGAGGAAGGAAACCTACCCTATATGTTGGTAAAGAGCACAATACATGTCGAATAACTCGAAAAAATACCAGCAAATATTATAATATTTATGGAAAAAATATATCCCAAAGATAATTGCACAAGAAAAAATATCTTCATGGGATTTCACTAGTCTAGACAGTGTAAAATGTTTAAAGGGGGTAAAATTTTAGACAAAAATATGGAAAAAAAAGGTTAAAATAGGTAAAAAAACTCATTTTTACCACATCATTTCACTTTTTACCACATTGAGAGTATTGGGATCTCTTTTTACTCTTCTAACTTCTGAGGATGGTTATAGAGTGCACATAGTTCGAAATTTATGGAAAAAATAGTTTAAAATAGGTGAAAATCTAATTGTTACCACACCATTTCACTTTTTTCCATATTGAGAGCATTGGGAGCCCTTTTTACTCTTGTAACTTCCGAGGATCGGTACAGAGTGCACAGAGCTTGAAATTTAGTACCGCTTGGACCAGGTAAGAGATTATTTCCTCCTTTTTAATTTCCTCCATAAATTTTTATATTTAAATTAACTTTTGAGTGTGAAATAACTTTTAGATGTCACACGAATATGTACATGAATTTTTTTCTCATAGGTAGCGTACATATGCGACTGTCATAACTGAGAATCACGTACATCCGCGCAAATTTGAAAATTGAATTATTTAACTCCAAACATTGTTTGATGTTTAGAATACGGTGATAGAGTGGAGGGAGAGGGAAGAAGGACAAGTTGATGATGAGGTCATGTGTGACCCAGAAGCTTAATAAGACCTTCGTCATTGCAAACTTTACATTTTTTTTCATTGTAACATGATTAGGGAACAACGAAGATTTCTCGAAACTTTTATTGATTATTGGGAACCTAAAGAAGATGTTTTCATGATCATAGGGAAATTTTTAAGGATTCATATGGAAGACATATATTTCCTTACTAAGATGCCTCGTCGACTAGATGTGGTAAACTTGAAGGTACAAGGATCCATTCATTTAACAATTAATGAGGACATTTCTCTATATTGTTCAGCCGAGATAGACAAGGTTGGGATTGAACTTCTCATAAGACAGATAGAAAATATTTGTTTAAAGATTATTTTGTTGATGATTTCTCCTATTTCCTAATTTGATTCATTACACCAAGCTTTAAGGACAATGATGTATTATGCACAAGAATTCTTGAGGCCCATATTGTATGATTGGAGAACCATTCTCCTAACATCCATAAAGGCCCAATCAACAGGGTGCAAGCTGGGAAAGATGAAGAATTTTGGCTTTGGAGGCCTCTTGTGCTTCTTTTTCTTCGAGAGAGAATCTATGATGAGTCCAAGAGTGGACATCCATCTGCATTATATGATATATGGCATGATGGACCTGTGGAACCAGGTATTTCCTAGGTAGGGAGGAGGACATCTAGGTGATCCCTAGGATGATGCATTATTTTCTTGGTTGGAGTGCCAATTGGTTTTGATCAAGGATTATATTTATGCAAGGATTGACTATAAAAATGACCTAGAGATTCCTATACCTCCTAACAGTGTCTATGGAGATATTGGTAAAATATTTTAGGTTTTAAACTTATTTCATTTTTATATTTATATAATTGAACAAAAGAAAATATATTTTGTGTTGACAAAGATAATAACATGAGTGTCTAATCATACAGATGTGGGACCAAGGTGTCCTAATGGATTTCCTTTACATGGATGGTGTAGTATTGATGGCAAACCATGTAGAGATGTCGACCGAGTATTAGATAACATCTTGAGGAATATGGATAAATTGGTGTGCACAATGCTAATGGTAAAAGTCAAACATTTGTCAGAGAACATTCAACGACATGTAGTTGGAGTACCAAGGGATTGAGTGTGACTCTTTTGACATCTAGCCAACAATGTTGTTTGTTATGAGAGACATGATGACGGAAGGGCATGACCCTTAGGACCATGATTTAGAGATCATGTATATTATGTATTATCAGCCCTGATAGAGAAGAGTAGAGGCTAAAATCCTTTTTTGAAGAATGATACACTTTTGTACTTGATGAAAAGTAACGATGATATATATATATATATGATCATTTTTTTTTAGTGATAATGTGAAAATGATTTGATTACATACAAATACAATTTTTTGTGCTTTTGTTTCAACATGAATGATATAAATGCCAATATAACATGTATTTAGCAAATGCATCACTTAAAGAATTATAAATTCTTGGAAAATGAACCTAACTAATATGATCCAAAAAATGTATCAGTAGGAAACGATGATGCAACATAGAATTGCGAACACGATATTCGTCGTTTAGTTGGGAAACTACCAACTAAGCATCCAAAAAACGTTCTAAGGACTGAATGTGATTCACGAAGTATTTCGATCATAGCACTATACTCAACCACATTATTGGTGGAAGGATCAAGACAAGAACCTCCCAAGGAAACTAACTGACACGTGGGAAACTAAATCACCTAAGTAGCGGTGGCCAAGTTCTGAGTGTGACAACTGGCACCATCAACGAACCCTACGAATGTCAAAGAATCATGTGACGTATGTCAACCAAGAAGAAGCACCATAAGCACCACTCACACAAAAAAAAATCTACGCTATCACTAAATACAACAATGTACAAAATTTACAAGAAGGACGCCTAGGATTTATAGCTCAAGTGTAATACTTCTTAAGGTAGAGCCCATTTCTAGGATCCAGGAGCACATTTCATTTAAAATATTCAGGCTCATAGGCTCATTTCCGCAAGGCATATTTTAAAATGAATGGGTCGTGCCACAATAGATTAAACTTACCTTCCCCCAAGGTGGCTTTGTCCTGGTCATATACCAACACAAGTTCCCCTTTAGAGAAGTACCTAGGCTACACAAACTTATCATAGTTATCCTTGACATGCTTCTTATATGCCTTATTTTCTATGGAAACATCTCGATGTTACTCTTCAAGATGTTCCAAGTAAACAGGGCGCTCTTCTAGCTTCGTTTTGTCAGGGAGGAGCTCTATAGTGATATTAAGCGAATAGATTTGGCATTCAATAGGAAAAACTACTTCAAACCCATGAACAAGTTGAAACGACAAGAATCTTATTGTAGTTTTTACTAAGGTTCAGTAGGCCCATAATGTTGGATATAACATCAAACGCCAATTTTATTTTCTCGCATTGACATTTCTTCACAAAATGGTTTTTAGGGATTTATTAACAACTTCAACTTGACCATTTTACTGAGGATAGTAAGGATACAATATATCCTTCCTAAAACCTAGTTTTGATGCTAATTATGAAATCATGTGTTTCTGAAAGTGACTGCCATGGTCATTGACAATATCTTTTGGAACTCCAAACCTATCTATGACCTGATTAAACACGAAAAGCATTGCAATTTTACCATCACTACACATAAAAACCACCCCATATCATGAAAGGGTTAGGGGTGGAAGCTGGGAATGACCCTCTCCCGATAGAGAGAAATGAAAGATAAATATGACCTCTTCCCCAAGGAACATCTTGGTAGGAGATAGAAAAAATCCCCACACAAACATTGGAAGTTTGGGTCAATGAATGGGAACCCATTAAGACGCTTTGCATGCTCATGGATGACATACCAAATGAAAAAGTGTTGGTTTTCAAATGTAACTACACGGTTTCACTCAAAGAGTGAGTGGAACCAACGATCAATGGAGAGAGCTATTGATTAAGGTGGGTATGTTGGGGTGCACAACACTCGTCGTTTGGTTAAAGACACCGCAAGGAAATATTCCTCCCATGATGATTGTCAATGTGAGAGTTGTTGGGACTCTCGGCACAGACACTTCAGAAATGCATTCCATTACATCCCTAAGAACGGGTATACTATCAGTGAAGTCTGATCCGAGAGATGGAAGTTGAAGAAAAAAATCATTCTGAGGCTCAATTAATGGAAGGTTGAAAGGTTGATCTAAATCCTCAGCTCCAAGTTCTGAAATAGTAACAACCTTTGGAGTAGAAGCGTTAGTTTATGCTTCTACAGGTTCAATATTTATAATCTCAATTGGACTAGTTGGTAAGAAAGTTTCGTATTGGTAAATTCTATGCCTAAGAGGACGAGCTAGATGATTTACCACTACTTATTCTTTAGGATGAAGGCCTTGAAGTCTCCTCAATCGATGAGGAATTTTTTCAACCACTTTGAGTTTCTATCTCTAGGTAAATACCCACACCTTCCTAGGCACTCTACAATCTCAAAACACACCACTAAAACAATATCTAAGAAAAATAGCAGTGACAAATAACTTTTCCAATATCTTGACTCAAGTGGATTAGGTCATGAGATCACTATAGTAACCAAGTAATGAAAAAGGGTCTTTTGGATGAAGGCAAGGGTTTATTAAGTCTTGTGGACTAGTGAATGAAGGAGTGAGAAGCAATTACCTCGACCTCCACTAACCATCCTTATCTAGTGCAAGTACCCACGCTTCATGGGGAACCCTCCAACAATACTATTCATGTGATACAAAGTCCACCCCAGGTACCACACCAAACGTCGCGCAGTCATTTATGAGATCCCTAGGAAAATAATCTAAGATCTACAACGTACAGTGAGAGTTCAGGGGAATAGTCAACAATCGGGATTGAACGTATAGGTAGGGTAACAAATCCTGAATCCTTGAAAGCATCAACTCTTGGGGAGGTATGGGTACTAACAAAACCCCCAAAATATAATCTTTTTGCAATGCTTAGTCAATATTTGGAGGGGTTATCTCATTGGCTCTTCCTCATGCAACCTCATGTTTGGATCCTATGTGAGAGGATTTTCCCAACCACACTTATATGATAGTTGGGTTTTGGGCTCCCTAACTCAAACTCCAAATAAGATACACATAATATCATTGAAACCATGAATTAACACAAACAATCGAATGAGAAAGAGAGTTATTTTATTAATACTAGTAAAAGGGGTTGTTTACAACCTGTAACCGTTACGACATGATGTTAGAACTGGGCTCCAAGTTCCTCCATCAAAATCTTGAGATGACAAATATTACCTCCAATTTTTTATGTCCCGATGGATCCAAGGAATAAATGGATTTCTTCCTAATGAGATAAAGAGGAACACAAATTATGAAAACAAGGTTTTTCCGGGGGGGTGGAATATCATAAATATAGGGAAACAGGGGCTTGTAGGGCGATAAAAAAATTACCAGCATAAGGCTACATCTCTTTGACATGATTTTCCTCCATCCCATGGCTCTCTTTTATACTCCCTTTTGTTAGTTGGAGTAGTTATGCACAAGCTATAGGAGGTTTGGAACCTAGGGAAAACATCAATTCCTCCTAAAATATTGGGAAATATTTTTTTTTTATCCAATTAAATATGTACGTAGGTTTCTAACTAGAAAGGTGCTTATGTACATGAGTTTATTTAAGGAGAGTCGCGTACATCTTAGAAAATAGGATTTTTAATATGTTTTTTGGGAGAAAAAAGGGGTACTTTTATTTTGGAAATAAGGACAAGGATGTAACTTAAGTCAATGAGTCTTCATGAGCATAGAAGGTGTCAAATGATGTTATAACATAGAGGGATTTAGGGGAAGAGAGAGAGAGAGAGAGAAAGAGAGACAGGTAAAGAGAGAAAAGGAAGGAAAATAAAGTGGGATAGAGGTAGAGAGTGAGAGGACAGAGTGACGGGCCTAGAGAGGGAGAGATAGATATATGGAGGGAGAGAGAGAAAAAATGTCTTCAAAGTTCTGTATATAAGACCAAAAAAACTAACCCAAAATCTAATAATTCCAATATAGAAACCTTTGATAGTAACATGTGATATGGAATAAATAACTTGAAAACAAGAAACACTAAAAGTACAATATGTACAAATTACAACATAGCCTTATGACTTATGCATAATAATTATCTAGGTAGAGCCCATTTCTAGTTTCAGGCCAAGGATTTCATCGGTAAATAATCAATAAATCTTCCAGTTCAGGAAAAGGTCGAGGATCCATAATCAAAGATTCAAGGACAACCCCATGTGAAGGAAAATCAAAATCCATGAAACTGGGGCTTTATAGCACACAAATACCAAGGCTCAAGGTATTACAAATAGTAATATCAAACCCAAGTGGAAACTCAATATCATTTAGGCCAAAATGGGAAAGCAAGAGCTCATCTGCCCCCATTGGAAAAACTACATGATCAATTGTCGAGACCTTGTCTCGAGGAGGAAAACATGACTATAAATATCATTTTCTTAGAAGCAATTCAACAGTGAGGGTATGATGCCATATAGTTCACCCGAGGCGAGGAAGAGTCGACTCGAACACTAGGAACATACAAAGGGGAAATATGAGCTAAATCTGAATTGGGATGGTGATTATCAAATAAAATTTGATCAATAGTGATAATACTTTTGTTGTGAGAAAAATGCATTACACGAAAAAATGTAGACACCAAGATATTCATGGCATAAACATAATCACACCCAAGAAGTACATTGAAATATAAAGAGCCTAGCACCACTAATAGATCGACTAGGACAGTCTTCCTACCTAACATGGTAGGAAACTCGGGAGTAATCCCCAGAAATTCACTAGGTTTTCTATCAAAAGTCAACAACTCACTAGTAGATGACACAAGTTTGGGAGAACCTAGAGTTTTCCAAGACGAGGATAAAATACTTGCATATGATCCTTTGTCTACAATACATTGGTAAATTATCATTGAATTAAATTTAACCCTTATTTGGAAAGGTACAGAAGAAAGAAGAGGACACCCAACAATATCATTCCAATCAAGGAAAACCATCCCATGACTTGAATGAAGCATACTTGAAGAGAGTGGAATGTCCCCTTGTTTAGAAGGTATTGAACTACAAATGATACATACATAGTTTAAATATACATCACTCTCGAAAAGAAGAGTGGTATCAACCGAATATTGCATTGGTGAGACCACTTTGGTAGACTCATCACTCTCCAAGAGAAGAGTGGGATCGGCCAAAGATTGCATCAACACAACAACTTTTTGAGCCACTGTTTAAATAGGATGCATGAAAACATGGTCAAGAGAAACCTCACCCCCCAAAACAGGAGTGGTATTGGCTAACAATTTCATCAACATAACTTCATCAACCAATCTTTGAATAGATTGTTGGGAAACTAAAGATGACTCAGAACTAGAAGGGAATTCAGACAAGGACCATGCTCTTTGTACCAAGGAAATAACAGGGCACAAATGAGTAAGCTTATCTCCCTTGCAATTCTTATAAGGGAAATTGGGATTAAACATCCTATTTGTCTAGGTTTCTCAACAATATCAATTCCACCAGTATGACTTGTAGTGACTGCTGGGTCTCCCCCATCATGACTCGCAGTGGTTAGGTGAAAATCTCTTACATGACTTGCAAAGGTTGGTGACATTTTTCCAATATTACTAGAAGTGACTAGACTCGTTCCCCCAACATGACTTGCAACGGCTAGTTGCTTGTCTTCAACATGACTTGGAGAGGTTGTTGACATAATTCCAACATGACTAGAAGAGGTTAGTTTCATGCTCCCAACATGACTAAAAGAGGTTG
Source organism: Picea sitchensis (assembly GCA_010110895.2). Taxonomy (NCBI): domain Eukaryota; kingdom Viridiplantae; phylum Streptophyta; class Pinopsida; order Pinales; family Pinaceae; genus Picea; species Picea sitchensis. The sequence continues at coordinate 53,558 of SNQJ01S0035616.1, read as the reverse complement.
GTAACTATATGCCAATATGACTTGCAGGGACTGGACTTGCGCTACCAGCATGAATTGCAACAATTGGTTGATTTCCCCCAACATGATTAGTACAGGCTGAGCGTAGGTCTCTAACATGACTTGTAGAGGTTGGTGATTTCATTTTCTTACTCTCCCTTTTCATTCTCCTTTTATACTTTTGGTTACTAGTAGATAAACTATCACCAAAAGAGTGAGAAGGATAAGGATTAAACTTCGTGGATAAAGAAGGTAAAGGATCAACATCCATACGATTCCCATGAAACAATGTTCTTATATGATAAGAATCAAGAGAATTCAAGACATTCAAGGTGGTCCGCAATGAAATCGATAGCCCAACATTCAACCCAAGAATGTTCAAAGTGGCATCAAGGGGGAACCAACATTTCCAAATAATGGAAAAGAACAAGAACCCCCTTGCGAAGGGGTCACTTGGTTGGTATCCTCAAGAACATTGGGAATATCATTCTTATGCACACAGTCGTCCCTTACAAGATTTTTCATGCTCGAAAAAGTCTCACACATTGATTGTGGTGAACCAATGGTATACAAACCCACGCCTCTTAAGAGGTGGCTCCAATATTTCAAAATAAATACTAGGTATCCTTCCTCACCAAGAGAGTGATTGGTCGACCACCTTGAATCAATGATACAAAAGTGGTGATACAGACACAACCTAAGGCCAATTATACAAAGAAACACCCCATTAAAATGTCCTAAGAGAAACTGTTAAGTACCAAATACCTGAATACAAAATATCACAATAGATCCAAATATATCTGAATACAATCACCACACAAGATATATGAAACCATATAGAAAACCACAACTTTATTATAGAAACCCTTGAGGT